>VDFB02287723.1:0-24432 GCA_007258455.2 Sequoia sempervirens | reverse complement strand
ATCACAATTGGAAAAAGAATACAATCTCCATTGAGAATGAGCGTCAAAAGTATATAATTGATTTGAAAAGCCAAGCAATTAGTGAGGAAGCAACCTCCTTGGATTCGTCAAATTTAGACTCTGGAGAAGAATGGATGGAGAGTCAAGGTCCGATGGAACCAAACGATGAAGGAATTTTGGAGTTATAGTCATGTTCAGACGATGAAAAAAATTCTCTTTGTGGCCTATTTCACTGGTAAATGGAGGACTATGAGGTATTTCTGTCGACTTGTAATTTTCTTGAAGCTAAAACTCACAGTGAAGAGAAACCAATGAAAAATGATATTGAAAAGTTGGACAGTTTATGTGTGCAAGATGGAGTCCATGGTCGGCAAAAGACGAGAGTTGCAACGGAGGTATCTAACTTTGTAGAAGAATGCAAAATAACTGACAATATGTCTTAAAGTACGAAAAGAAAAATATTTAACTTGAAATGCACAAATACTGGTCAAGAGGAATCAACTTCAAAGAAAATTTACAAAAAAAGAAAAAATAAAGATTAGAAAATTAAATCAAAAAATAAAAGTGCATGGGATGAAGGAAATTAAAATTTATAAAGAACGGTCTCATAAAATTTATATTGCACAATTATCGAGGCAATTAGTTTATTTAAAGTGGCAAAAGCAAAAACAAAAAATTATAAAGGTAAAGGGTCGACAATATTTTCCACATGTTGTACGAACTCCCTCTCTCCACATGGTATGGAGCATAGCAAAGTTATTGAGTGTACAACCCTTTCCAATCCTTTGCACAGTACGGCAAGGAAGATGTGTTACGACATCAACAATGAAGGTATGGCGGGATGTAGCACAACAGGTACTAAAGTCATTGACCGTACGACATAAGATTGATTACACAATACAAAGAACATTTAAAACATTGGGCATACGACATACCTTATCCTCCTTCAAACACAACCCCGTACGGTAGAATAGGCAAGAAGTGCAGAATGTACAGTCAAAGGGAATAGTACGGCCAATAGGGAAGAAAAGCATAATACGATAGAGCAACGTATGGGTTGCGCAGGTTGTGTAAAGTTTGTCATGCATAAGACTCAATAAGATATAGTCAACAGTATGGAACTTGAGTTTTTCTTGCAACATACAGCTAGGCTATATCACCACCATACAATGTGCCAGGACTTCTACCGTACAATGTAGGACTTCTCACAAGGTACAATGGGTAGGTTTCAACACGGTACGACAGAGGCATTATCACATCGTACGATCAAGGCCGAGTGCATCCACTATAAGATCACTATCAAGAATTTTATTGGTCATACCATCAACATTAAGGATTTATTCATAGCATCCATAGTTACAAATATTCAAGTTCTTCTGTATGTGCATAGTACGACAATCATTCTTGGCAAGATTGGCATGGAGACAACAAAGATTTTTCTCCACCCTTCAACGCCATCATTACCTTTCCATCATACGACTTGGCATATGTTGGTTAAACATTGTGGAATCTCTATTTTCTGGCTTTGTCAATATTTTTTTTGCCTCTTAAAAAATCATGAAAAAGAGGTGCTTCATGAAGTTTTGTGTGGTTTTGAAGGTCTTAAATTGGGCTTGGTGGCATGGACTCCACCCCTCAACCCCGCCCTGTACTACGACAAGGAGCACACTTGAGGCACTGCCCCTTGATCCCGCTGGGGGCGTTGCTCCTAGATCCCCATCGCACTCATTTTGAATTTCCAAGTACACTCCAAGTCCAAGTTTGCAAAGTACACTTCCAAGTTTGGTTACCAGTCCTTATCCACAATATTGTCATTAGTTTGGCACATCTTCTCTAATGTTACTTGATGTTTACTTGTTGTCTAGAAGATGACTTTTCTTTTGGGGAGGGATAATGTAGTCAGTGTACAATCTCTATTATTATGCTTCGGTAATATTTATTATCTGACTATGTATTAATTGTTTGTATTAATTGGTTGTCAGCTTTGGGTAGTTATAAGCATCAGTTGGTTGACGGTTGTGTTCTTTTTGGAAACTATATCGAGTCCTTTAAATACATTGTGTATCGTCAAGGAGAGTGGTATGATCTAGTTGGATTGACTTAAATCCTTGGCTGACCATCTTTGGTCTTCCTTTGTAATAATTTCATGTGTGAATTAACTCATGTATCTAGTATGCATTGTTGTTTATGTTATTAATTCATGTATTTAAATTATCACATATAGCAATAAACAGTATTGTCTTGCATCTAGTTCTAAGATTGCTATTCATAAATCCAATATTTTGAGTTGGGAGAATGCCTCTCCTAATTAGATTAGTGACAAAGGTTGTAGCTGGATTGGCCCTAACAAAATGATTAGGTGCTTGAGGATTTTTTTGCCCTTAATATTTTTAAGATGTGTTAGTGGGTGATCTCTTGTTGCTAGTTGGTTTGGTCCTCACACATGAATCAAATGAACAATGTTATTAGAAATTTCTTATGGTCAAATGGAAAATTAAATAAAAAGGGCATTTAGTTGTGTGGAAATTATATACCAAATCAAGAGAACTGGGGAGAATGGGCCTCAAAAATCTCTTTCGTCAGGGAATAACTATTGTTGTGAAATGATTGCTTAGGGAAGTTGGTGGAAATGAACCTTGGAATTGATTTGACATAATCTAGTCAATAATACACCAAAAAAGAAACCTCAATGGTCTGGATTGCATAATTTTAAGGTGGGACCCTATGGCTCCCCTATTTTCAATTCAATTCGGAAGGCCTAGGTCATTGTTAGAGACTTTACCAATGGACATGAAGTTTTTTCTTGCAATAAAGGCCATGTTCTTGCTTTCAAATCTATTTGGTGGAGTTTTGAGCACAAAGATGTACCTTTGGCTTGTATTAGAGAATGTTTTGCTAGATCTTGGTATTCAAAAGAGCTAAGAGAATTGGACCACATTCTAGGGGAGAAGTGAATGCTGCCTTGGGATCTTCTCAAGAATAAGTATCTTATACCTAAGGAACAAAATAGATCATGTACATTGATCAGAATTTTGGAATCAATTTGTACACGGATAAATTGTATGGTAATAGAGAGAATAAGTGGCAAAATGTTCAGTAGATTGGTGGGTGTAAGTCATTGGATGCTTCTATTAGATACATTTACTCTTTGCTATCTTTCTCTAATGACTGGCTCTGCAAAGTAAATTGCCTGTGGAGCCTTAATGACTCAGTGGATGTTTGGTCTAAAAGGTTTAAATGGATTTGGTTTGGTTTCCTCAAACCCAAAAAGTTCTTTTTCCATTGGTTGTTAATTCATCACAAACTTCTTGGTGCTGTTAACTGTTTTCTTGCTGAGTCTAAATTGTCTTTGGTCTATGGTCAAGCGGAGTCATTGCACCATTTATTTTTTACTGTCCCCTACCTTAGCTGGTTTGAGATTGCTTTCTCCCATCCAGGTTGGCTTGCAAAACAAAAGTATTATTGACTGGTGGGATATTGTGTTTGGATTTTTTAATTATGGTGGTCAGTTGTCTAAATTTTTCTCTAATCTTTGGTTGATTTTCTCTATTGAAATATTATGGTACATTTGGACTGAAAGGAACAAAGATGTGTGTCAAGGACAATAAAGATTTCTCACTGGCTTCTCTAGAGAAGTCATTATTTCCATTATTTTCTATCTAGGTTAGCTTACAGGTTAACAAAAGTCATGAAGAGGTGAAGAAATTTGTTAATGAGGGAGCCCTTGTTCCTGTAAGAACCCTGGTGGTTCTCAGCCAGTTAACTGATCAAATTGCTAGGGTTTTGTTTCGTTTTTCTGATTTTTGTGATTTTTTTGTGTTTTAACAGCAATATGAAGAATTGCGATTTTGATAAATAAATGGTTAAAAATTTACAAAAAAATTCTACAGCAATGAAAATGCATAGAAAGTGGTCATAACTCAAAGGCGCATCAATTTATTGTTTTTCCAGAGCCTTTACAATGATAAAATTTGAACAAGGAATAAAATATGATCTATTTGAAAAGAACCTGGTGGCAGCTGCAACATGCATGAGAGATTTGAAAGAATTTAATATGAATGTCTCCTGATCTCAGATCTTCAACTCAGAATGATAAGGAATCCTCCAAAGACCCAGGCGCACTGAAACCAATCAACAGAGACTGAAGAATGAAGTCGTATTCTCCTGTGAGTAGTACGGCCCTGCTGGTACAGAAAGTACGGCCTACAGCAGCAGCTTTAAATATAGTACGGCTTCTTGAAAGATGTGCCAAATCTCTGATTAATGACCTCTGATAAAGTCGCCTCAATCAACTGGTGAAAGATCTCTATAAACTTCGTCTGGAATCAATCCAATAAGCTCAATCTGTAACCTCTGTGTGAAGTCACCAAGATGCAATCTTCAACTGGTATTGCACAGTCTCAGTATGCCAATCTCTGAAGAGGTATCGTTCTCCAGAAATGAATCGCCTGCTGAAACCCTAGGGTTTTGCAAACTCCAATGCTCAGAGCAAAATAAGACAAAAGTTGAATAACATATCATAGTGGTTCGATTTTGTCTTCCTGAGATTATATACCTCCTTTGAGAAATTCGACCCAAAGCCTTCATTTAATAATCACTTAAATAAATGATTAATTATTGCGCTTTTGACTTAGGAGAAACTCATTTAATAATTGGCGCCTTTATTAATGAATAACAAATATTCATTATATCAAATATTAATACTTTATTATAAAGTATAATAAATACTTTATAATATGCCAATTTAATTAAATATTTAAATAATTAATAACGTGACTTTAATATAAAGTCAAAGTATTAATTATTTCATTAAACCATTAAATATCCCAATATTTCTCCGTCTGACTATCCAACTGAAGAACTGGGTCGACTCTGAGCAGAATAGTTGAACCAGGTGCCCTGCCCAAAATAGCAGCTTACGCCTGACCTAACTTTCTAAAAATAGAAAGTTTCTAAAAATCCACTCTGGAAGATTCTACGAAGGCCCAACCTAAAACAACTGCAATACTGAAGCTACAAAACGCTGAGTAACTGCCTCAAATGATCCTCTGCACACATCTGTCAGCCTACGAGGATCGAAATAATAGGCTAACCTCGTCACCAGCTGCGCTGACTAGGATGGGGACATCACAGTCCGCCCTCCCTGAAATTGCTTGTCCTCAAGCAATCTCAACTCTGGATGCTGTAAGATCTCCTCTGACTCCCATGTAGCATCCTCAACTGGCAAATCTCTCCACTTGATCAGATATTCCCTGATCACCCGCCTCCGAAGGTGTCTCTCATCTCGAGGATGGGCCTCAGGTACTAATATCAGTTTCCCTTTGTCATCAAGGGGTGGCAAAACTGGAGAGGGTATCACATGCTGACCCAATGCCTTTTTCAGGCGAGAAACGTGAAACACATTATGGACCTTGCTATCAGCTGGCAAGTCCAACTCATAAGCAACCTCGCCCACTCGTCTGACAACACGAAATGGACCATAGTAGCGAGGCTTCAGCTTCTCTGCCCCACTCTTGCGCAGAGTAGACTGACGATACGGCTGCAACATAAGGTACACCATATCACCCACATCAAAAGTACGCTCAACCCTCTTCTGATCAGCATACTGCTTCTGCTGATTCTGTGCCCGCTGGATATTGTCTCGGAGAGACCTCAAAATGTCCTCACAATGACCGTGATCATATCCTCGCAGACTTGCTAATCATTATCGGCCAATATCAACCAAAAGGTTGGGCTTCATACCCATACAAAGCCATAAAGGGTGTCATCTATATCATCATGTGGTGAGTCGAGTTATAACAATACTCGCATAAATAGATCCATCTCACCCAAGCTCTCTGCTGTCCAGCTATATAATTACGCAAATAACCTTCCACCCACTTATTGACAATCTTTGTCTACCCATCTGCTCATGGATGGTTGTACCGTGTCACTGTCCTTACGAACTCAACAACTCCCCGCCAAAAGTTGTTTGCTATGAACCACTATCTCTATCGGCCGACTATCGCTCGAGGTAACCCATGCAAATCGAATACCTTCAAAAATAACTCAAGTAGTCATGATGCCGCGGAAAGTGGTAGTAATTCCGAAGAAATGAGCCGTGATATTTAGTCAACCATCAACCACTACGATGCAATCTTTACCCTCGGCTTTCGCAAGCTTCTGATAAAGTCCATCGATAAATAATTCCCACTTCCCCGCCGTATCTGGCGGCTGGAGCAACTAAATAGGTATCGCAGCCTCCCTGCTTTGTTCACGCGTAATCAATTTCGACATATCAGAATACACGGGCCACTCTTCCAAGTAAACTGCTCCCTAATCATTTTATATGTCTTATAGTACCCCGATGGCCCGCCTTGCTAGGAAGATCATGAAAGGCTCTGTGAACCCTCACCTCTCGAGTCGACCAAAATCCGCCTGTAAATGATCAAGTCATCTACAATAAAAGATAATTCGCCATCCTCTCATTAACAATGCTAGAAGCCCATGGGTTCTTAGCATACTCTGCAATAATCCGATGCCTCCAATCCTCAGAGATCTGTGCCATAGCATTCAACTGAGGTCTGCGAGACAAGGCGTCAGCTACAACATTCTGCTTCCCTTTAATGATTCGGTGATTTATCAAAGTCATATGATTGCAGTTTGCTGACCCATTTTTGCTGCCTCTCATTCAGGTCACGCTGTCCAAGGAAGTGTTTCAAGCTGTTATGGTCTGTATGAACACTGAATTTGCTGCCTACTAAGTATTGCCTGAACTTAGCCAAGGCATGCATAATGGCTAACATCTCCTTTGTCAGATATGCCGAACCTTCCTCAGACTTCTAAGCTTCGCTCGAAAAGTTATAGGATGTCGCTTCCTCGTGATCAAAACGCAATTCAATGCCCTCTCCCTCAAGCATCACGTATCAAATCAAATGACTTCAGAAGTCGTGCAATGCTAGCACTCTATTACGAAGTCATGATCACCTTAAACCTCGCTAAAGCACTCCCTCAGCCTGCAGACTAAGCAAAAGTTTTCCCCTTCTTTGTCAAATCAAGAAGGGTGCTGACGTGGAGAACCCACTAACAAATCTCCTGTAAAATGTACACAACCCAATGAAACCTCTGAGTTGCGTAAGGTTCTCAGGGACCGGCCACTCAACTATCGCTCGGACCTTTTCAGGGTCCATACTCACTCCCTTGGCACTGATGATGTGCCCCAAATATAACAACTCCTCCATACCGAGCTCACACTTGGATTCCTTAGCATAGAAAGACTCATCTGCTAAGATACCCAAAACTGCATCTAGGTGAGCCAGATGCTCCTCCCATGACCTGCTATAAACCAGAATGTCGTCAAAGAAGACCAACACAAATCTCCTCAACTGAGAACTGAAAACCCTGTTCATAGTCGCCTGAAAGGTGGCAGGTGCATTGGTTAAACCGAAGGGCATAACCAAGAACTCGAAGTGACCGCAATGACATCTGAAAGCGGTTTTCTCAATATCCTGCTCCCTCATCTGAATTTGGTGGTACCCGGACCTCAAGTCAATCTTCGTGAAGAAGATAGCACCGTGTAACTCATCAATCAACTCATCGATGCATGGTATAGGGTACCTATTCTTAATTGTCCTTTTGTTGAGTTGCCTGTAGTCAATGCACATCCGAAGTGATCCATCCTTCTTCTTCACCAATACAACCGATGAAGCAAAAGGTGACTTGCTAGGTCTAATATGCCCCATAGCTAACAACTCGTTGATGGTCTTCTCTATCTCATCCTTGAGTCGTTTCGGATGTCTGTATGGAGTGATCATAACGGGCTTTGCGCCCTCCTCCAACTCAATGATATGCTTCGTGCCTCTATCTGGAGGTCTACCAGGTGGAATGTCACTAAACACTTTGGAGTGTTTAGTCCTCAAGATCTGAATGTCAGGGTGGTACTCACCCTTCTGCTGCTCCTGCTGGGCTGGCATCAACATGCACTCTGCTGCCCAGTCAACCATATCGTGACGAATGAGCCTCTCCATCCGTCTGAATGAAACCATCCTCAGATTACTGTCTCGAATAGCCTTGATGACATGAGGTCTCCCATCAACCTTGAACTTCATCTCCATGTCACGCAAATTGAGTGTAAACTCACCCAAATCGTGCAACCATGCCATCCCTAACACAACATCAGTATCTCCCATGTTAACAACATAGAATTCAGTCTTGAATTCATAGTTGTTCAGTCGCATCGGAAGATCAGTAATCTTTCGGTCACATCTAAGAGTGTACCCATCAGCCACCTTGACTCAAATACCCTCAAATGCCTCTGTCTGAATGCCACGTCTCTCCACCAATCGTGCATCAATGAAATTGTGTGTAGCACCAGTATCCAGTAATGTGATCACCTTCTGACCTGCTAGGAGCCCGCGAAGTCTAAACGAACCATCTCTCTGAAGGCTAGTCAAATGGGCTTCCTGTAGCTTCCTTCCACCTTCGTGTTCACCCTCATTTTCGGACCTGTCATCATCTGAAGGCTCGGAATCAGCTTGCTGGTCTGACAGATCAGATTGCTCTTCGCCCTCATAAAACCATTCCATCTGATTATTTTTGACCTTAGGACGAAGTGGGCACACATGTTTTTCATCGTAGGGTGCCTTGCACCAGAAACATAACTTTTTCTTCCGCAATTCGTTCAATGTTTCTCGGTCAAAGGGTGGTGCATTCTGTCTCTTAGGATCCGATTGATCCTTCCTTCTGTCAAAAGGCTTATTCTTGTCATTATTTCTATCGAAAGGCCTATTAGGCCTAGTGTATGGTGTTGACCCTGAATTGAACTTGCTGCGAGGTGCTGCAAGCTCCATGTTTCGCGCCTTCCTCATGGCCTCCTGAAGGGTAGGAGGGTCAAAAGCCTTAACCCAACCTCTCATAGGTTCTGTCAAACCCTCAACGAAAAGTATAATGAGTCTCCGTTCTGAAATACCTGTCACCATAACGGCAACTCTCTGAAACTCACCAATATAAGAATCCAAACTACCTGTCTGCCTGAGCTGAGCTAGCTCTCTGAAATAAAGTTCCGGATCCTTCTTATCAAAGCGCTCTATGAGCCTGCTGGTGAACTCCTGGTAAGTATTAACTGCATGATGGCCAAGCGTATACATGCCGTGGTGCCACCAATCATGCGCTATTCCATCAAGATGCAAAGTAGCAAACTTAATGGCCTCGTCCTCCTGCATA
Source organism: Sequoia sempervirens (assembly GCA_007258455.2). Classification (NCBI taxonomy): domain Eukaryota; kingdom Viridiplantae; phylum Streptophyta; class Pinopsida; order Cupressales; family Cupressaceae; genus Sequoia; species Sequoia sempervirens. The sequence goes on along the minus strand of VDFB02287723.1, from coordinate 15,231 downwards.
GGCCTCAATGATATATAGTTGTCCAATTTCTGGACCCAAGACCTCGCTGATGTCTTATCAGACCCATCAAAATATGGCAAGGTGATCTTGCTAACAGCATACTGCAAATCCCTGTTCACCTGTGGCTGTGGCTGCTGATGCTGGGGGGGTCTACGGTCAAATCTGCCTCCTCCTCTAGGTTTATGAACATCCATAAACTCATGAAATGATAACGCCTGCCTGATCTCAGGTGCCAATGATAGGTACTCACCATGAAACCTCGTCACATCTGCTACTGACATGCCATTATGTGGCTGAAACTCCTGATGCTGCCCCTGCTGCTCTGCCCCCGGAGTCGGAGGTGGAGTCTCTCTAGGTAAGAATGTAGGCTGTCCTGGCCTACGCTCCTGATAGATCGGTGATGGCTGTCGTGGTACTGATGCCAAAGGCTGATCTACTGGTGTAGTCCCGCTCGTCTGTCCAATCTGTATATAATGAGGCTGTGTGGGCGTATACTATCTGATAGTGCCCATCAACTGGGACATCATATCCATCATGTTATCATGCCTGCGTCTGAACTCCTCATCGGTAATGTCGCCCTCTGCATGTGCTTTCCCTGAATCCCTAACTGTCTCTGTAGGAATCTCACGATCTGCCATTAGGGTTGCAACACTGTTCTCGCTGCTGTTTGAACTAGATCTGTGAATACCAAGTACTCCTGACACTGTCTCACCTTCAGGAATCGGTGGACTTGTCCAATCCTCGGCTCTGCCTGTCCCTACACCTTTAATATAGTGAATAGTATCTCTGCTCATGAAAAAGCAACTAAAAAGCACACTGTATTCTGAAAAAACAACTGAAAAAGCACAGGATGGCAGGAAATTTGTGCTCTGACCTCCCGCTGTAGGAACCCTGGTGGTTCTCAACCTGGAAGCTCTGACTAAGAATTTTGTTTTTTGCAAGTTTTTGTATTTTTTGTGTTTTTGTGGTTCTTCAGACAAAACAAGAGAAGCTGCGATTTCTTCTAAAAATGCTAATAAATTCAAAATAAATGCTAAAACCATGAAATAAGCTTGGAAATGCTCAGAGAATAAGGGCACATCAATTTATTATCTTTCCAGAGCTTTTACAATCTTGAAATACAATATATGAATTGAATATGAATTTATTTCAAAATAAAACCTGATTCTCCTTGCAGCCGCCTGAAGGAATGTTGGAAGTGTACGGCTAGCATGAAACTCTCAGCACAGGCACCAAAAGAAACTTCAGAAACCCAAAGCGCACCCAAAGTAACTGCCAGATGCCAAGAAACCAAGGCGTGGTCACTTGCAATTAAAAGTACGGCTTTTCTGCAGTGGTACGGCCTGTACCAGTAGCCTTGATGAATATAGTACGGCCCAGTGAAGAATGATGCTAGATCTCTGTGGAAATATCTCTGTAAAGTCGCCTCAATTGCCAGATGGATATTCTCTGATAAACCCTAAATGAATCAATCAATAAGCTCGATCTGTAACCTCTGTGTGAAGTCACCAAGATGCAATCTTCAACTGATATTGCACAATCTCAGTATGCCAATTCCTGAAGAGGTATCGTTCTCCAGAAATGAATCGTCTGCTGAAACCCTAGGTTTTGCAAACTCCAATGCTCAGAGCAAAATAAGACAAATTAGAATATCATATCATAATGGTTCGATTTTGTCTTTCCTGTGAATATATACTTCTCTTGAAAAATTCGACCCACAGCTCTTTTTAATAATCATTTAAATAAATGATTAATTATTGCGCTTTTGACTTAGGAGAAACTCATTTAATAATTGGCGCCTTTATTAATGAATAATAAATATTCATTATATCAAATATTAATACTTTATTATAAAGTATAATAAATACTTTATAATATGCCAATTTAATTAAATATTTAAATAATTAATAACGTGACTTTAATATAAAGTCAAAGTATTAATTATTCCATTAAACCATTAAATACTCCAATATTTCTCCGTCACATTGTCAAGCTGGCCAGGTGGGCTACAGTGAATAGTTGAACCGGGTGCCACACCCAAAATAGCGACTTCCGCTGACTAACTTTCTAAAATCCCACTCACGGAAGGTGCGAAGATGACACAGAAACAAACGCAATCTTGAAGCTACAAACGAGTAGCGCCTCGAGGATGATCCTGCAACATCACATTAAAACCCTCGAGGATGAAATAATAGAGCTAACGTCACCGGCTGTGGCGACTAGGATAGAGGACATCCCGTTACTGCATGCACATGCACGTTTTGCAGCAATGTGTCTGCGGTGTGTGTGTCGTGTGTTACGTATTACGTGCATGTAGATTATTATTGTGTAAGCTCCACCCATTAGCATATGCTCCTTATTTTCAACCTATATCTTATTGCTCACATGTTTACTTCTAAAATATTTTTTTTATTTATTCATTCTAACAGCAGAATATTTTTTTCTAAGTTATTGTACACTCAATGCTAATGAAAGAAAAAATTGTGTTCCATGTGTGTGTGTGCATGCCATGCACATGCACGTTTTGCATGTGTGCAGGTGTGTGTGCAGTGTGTGTGCATGTGCATGCATGTAAGGTGTGTGTGTGTGGTGTGGGTGTGGGTGTGGGTGTGGGGCAGTGCGTGTTTATGCATGTGTGCACATGTGCACACGTGTGTGGTGTTGTAATGGTCACCCCTGTTTTTTTTTCCATGTGTTTTCAGAATTAGACGGAAATGCAGAAAAAGTTTTAGTTTCCAGGTTTCATTCAACACTTACATTGTTCTTCATTGTCAATAAACATATCATTATAACAACTTGCATAACAACCAAACATTTGATATTTTCAACCACAAAACAAGAGAGATAGTTCACAAATAAATGATCAGACTAAGAGGTAAACTCAAACCTGTTCATAGTCCATAAAATACATTATTTCAGTCATTCAAAGGGCATCCATACATTCCAAACTCCTCATGAACCAAGCTTTTGCAAGAGTCATCCACTCCAAACTGTTCACTGTCATTAAACCACTATGTAACCTATGTTACCGAATGCGTCCCCATCGAGCCGATTCAGAGACGGTACGTTGAGCGAATCGTGCGATGGAGATAGATCGGGAATCGCGTGCATGCACAATGGGTACAATTCAGATTTTTGAAGCGATTCCCAAGCGTTTTCATCTTGTGGCGTTTTGGCCGTTTTTTAAATTCGGCCCAGCTTTTTTCTCGATTTCTGCGACATTTAGGGCGAAATAACACGGATTTCGTGTCTTACTTTGCGGATTTCACTTGTTTATTTCCGTCATTCCTTTTCACGGCGCCGGACACACAGAAACGCAAACGCACGAGACACTCTTCGGCTGCAATTCTTCTTTGACTGCGACTCCTCCGGACTCATTCTTTGGCTGCGACTGACTGCATAGACAGGTGGAGAAACTCAAACGAGCACAGAAGTAGCTCGCTAATGGCTTGCAAGACTCACAGAGAGCACGGGAGGAGAATACGGCGCGCCAGGTAGGGTTTATATTTATTTTTTTTGTCATTTTTCTTAATTTTTTTCTTAAAATCGAAAACTCTTATGCGGCTATGCCCAATGGTTATTTAAAATTTTCATTTTTTGTTTTTTTTTGTTTTTTAATATGTTAATTCGTTAGATATAAATATTTTATATTTGATTTTTCATTGTTTGATAAAATATATTTATATTTTATTATTATTATATAGTTTTTAATTTTTTAAAATATAATTATATAATTTATATTATTATATAGTGATAATATGTAATATTAATTATTAATATATACATATTCATATATTATAATTTTTTAATTATATAATTTAAAAAATTTATAATTATTTTATAATTTATTGTTTAGGTACTTATATTTGCACAATTTAGATTTAAAAAAATTATAATTTATACAATTTAGATTTAAAAAATTTATAATTTATTGTATAAAACTTTAGATTCATCATTTACATATTCTCTTAACAATTTTTAAATTTATAATTTGTAATTGCAGGTTTGCAAGTAGAGATTGTTTCTATTTTCTAACTATCATGACAGACAGTTCAGCTTCCGTCGGCAATACTAATCTCTCATTCAAATTTGACCCGGCTTCACCACTATGGAGACATGTACAAATAGTAGAGCAAATTCCAGGTGGGGGGACATGTGTTTGGATATGCCCTGGGTGTGAAAAGAAACACACTAGTTCCTACAGCTGGGTGAAAGCACATTTGTGTGGAGTTTCTGGGAAGGGAATTAAACCATGTCCAGGAAAAAATAAAGTACCTATACTACCTCACATAACAGCAGGATATATTATAGAGCAAGAGGAAGCAGATGCAAGGGTTCAAAATAGAATGGGGCAGCCATCGAGTACAGGAGGGGGCTCAAAGATGCCATCTACTTCATCTCACACAAATATTGGTCGTCCTCACACTATAGTAGAAAGCCATCCCTTTTTGAGAGCAAATGAAGTTGAAAATGTCAATGAGGCTAATGTTTCAAAGAAAGCAAAGGGACCATTGGAGAAGGCATTTAATAATGATGCAAGACAACTTGCTGACCAAGCCATTGGAAGATGCCTCTATGCAAATGGTATCTCTTTCAATGTTGTTCGATCACCTTATTGGCAAGACATGATAAGAAAAACAAATGAAGCTCCAAGGGGGTACAAAAGCCCAGGTTATGAGAAGGTGCGAACCACTATATTGTCAAAGGAGGTAAAACATATAGAAGATGCATTATATCCCATCAAAGCCTCATGGATAGAAACAGGCGTGTCTATTATTTCTGATGGATGGAAGGATGCAAGAAATAGACCATTGATTAATTTGATTGCAGTGTGCCCTAAAGGGGCAATGTTTCTAAAGGCTGTGGATTGTGAGGGGCAAGTAAAGGATGCACAATTTATTGCTGACATCCTTATACAGTGCATTAATGAAGTGGGGCCTCAAAATGTTGTCCAAGTTGTAACGGACAATGCGAAGAACTGTAGAGCTGCTGGTATGATAGTTAAGTCACGATTTGGACATATATTTTGGACACCATGTGCTGTGCATTCCCTCAACCTCATGTTGCAAAAGTTGGGTACAAAAATAGATTGGATCAAACAAATCTATGCTGAAGCTGATGAGATCCAAATGTTCATAACAAATCACCACATGTCCCAAGCTATCTTTAGATCATTCTCACGACTAGAGCTATTGAAGGTAGCTCGAACTTTAAACAATGCATTTTTTATTTTTTTAATGTTATGTTTTACTTCAATAATTTATTTAGAATACATATATATATTGATTTTAATTATTTACTTTTTATTTTTAAATAGGTGGTTGAGACCAGATTTGCATCCAACACAATCGTCTTGAGACGACTTGTGAAGGTGCGAGAGGCGCTTTCTGCTATGGTCATTAGCCAATCATGGTCTATATGGAGGCAATCAAATAGTGAGAGGGCAGCAAATATAAAACGTAAGATTCTAGATGACATTTGGTGGGATCGGGCGGAATATCTTCTTGCTTTCACCGAACCCATATTGAGCATGATACGCTTTACTAACATGGATAAGCCATGCTTGGGGGAGGTTTATGATGGCATTGATTCAATGCTTGAGAAGATGAAAAGCATCATATGTGAAAAAGAGCAAGATCCACAAGAAACCTTCTTCAAAGAGGTGCATGCAATTTGTGTTGACAGGTGGAACAAAATGACCACCCCACTCCATCTTCTTGCTTTCGCTTTGACTCCCAAATTTTACAGCCGTGAACTCCTTGCTATACCAAACAGATTGCCACCATACCGTGATGTAGAAGTCAACGATGGGTTTAGGAAAGCTCTTGTTAAACTCTTCCCTGATACTGAGATGGAAGATGTAGTTTCAAGTGAATTTGCTAGCTTTTGTGACTCTAATAATCAAAGTCCTGCTGCTATCCGTGACAAATATAAGAAGGATGCTCACTCTTGGTGGTACCTCAATGGCTGCAAGATGCCAAACCTCCAAGTTCTTGCCATAAAAGTCTTATCTCAAGTAAGTTTTAACTTTTTAGTTTTTAAGTTCTATCATTTAAAAATTTAAAACTAAAATGTGTTAGTTTCAAATTTGAAGTTTGATTTACAATTTTTTTAATTTAACAACTCTAATGAGAGCTCTCTTTGCTTCAATAGGTTGCTAGTTCTTCTTCAGCTGAGCAGAATTGGAGTACATACTCCTTCATCCACTCTGTCAAGCGCAATCGATTGGCATCACACAAAGCGGAGGAGCTAGTTTATGTTCATTCCAACTTGCGCCTTCTTACTCACAAAGAGGATGAGTACAAAGAAGGGACAGCAAAGATGTGGGATGTAGAACCAGAACGAGCTGACCTAGATCTTTCTTTGGCTGCAATTGCACAATCTTCTTCACTTTTAGAGGAGTCAAGTAGTCAACGTACTTTTAGTGCAAGGGCTAATGTGGTTCCATCATCTGATGTTAATGTTGATGTTGATATTAGTCTTGATGAAGAGCCATTTGATGCAATTCCAAATCAGTGAATTGGTTACTATTTGTATTTTTTAAATGTTAAACAATGATTATCTATCATGACATTCAAGTTTGATCCTTTTGATATTGAAAACTGAATTTAAATTAGTATATTATGTTTCAAAAATTGAAATTTGTCATGGTTTAGTTTATCATATGTATTGGTAAATGACATTCTAAACTTATTTTGTTTCTAGGTTGCATATATATATATATAACTATATTTTTGTACGGACGTACCAGATTCCGTACCCAGCCCCCCAAAAATTTTTGCCGTACCCACGTACCCGTACCCGTGCCCGTACCCGATTCGGCAACTTGAGTATGTAACCATGCAATGATGCCCAAAAAGGCAACATACAGACCCTGCAACTTCTGATTTCAATCCAGATTGGAAAACCCCAAACCCAAGGTAATGGCGCTGCTCCCTAGGAGGGGCGATTTGGCTCTAAATTTCAGATTTTCACCAAATAATGCAAGTGAATAGTCATAATGGGGCACCCAGCCATGGAGTTTCCAATAAAGCAATACCCAGAAAGAGTCTCTCACACACCACGGAGATATGACCTATTTGGCACCTTCTATAATGTCCCCAATTTAGCCCTACACTCTTCGTTTGGATTTAGCCTATTTCCGGAAACTCGTAGGCTAAGCTGAAATGAAAATTAGGGTTTCCACTTTCAGAGGAGGTTTGAGGTCTTGCATGCGAGAGTTTCTAATGCATGTCTAGTGAAGCTTTCTAGGTTTTTGGAGAGCTTCGTGATGAGGTAACATGCATGACAGGATATTGACTTGTGTTCTCGGCTGCTTTTTGGAGGCTTGCATGTTGGAGTTTTCCAGTTTGGCTTCTGGATTCCTTCTAGGTTTTCAGAGAGCTTCGCGATGGTGTGACATGCAACTGAATCCGAGAACTTTTCCGGACTTACTATTTTTAGTAAGTTGCGACGGCTGCTCAAAATGTGGAGAAAATGAGCTTGGAACAACTTACTATTTTTAGCAATATGCTATTTTTAGTAAGTTCTATTTTTGGCAGTGCTATTTTTAGCAGCAGTTCAACAGTTCAGAGCAGTGGTTATTTTTGGCAGGTCAATTTGGGCAGTTGGTCTTTCCAACATTCTCGGAGCTATTTTTGGCAAGTTGAAGTTGTGTGGGCGTCCTTTGGTGGAGCTAAAATATTTAAATATTCTTGGCTAAGGTTTGGAGGATGATTTATTGATGAAGTCATATTTTAATGCTTTTATTTGGGACGCCTAGCCTTGAGATGATAATATTTTATAAAGTGAGATAATATTAAGGCTATTTGGGACGCCACTTGGAGAGATAAGTGATTTTATAATATTTATTAATTAAACATTTTGGAGGCCTTATTTGATGAATTAATATTTAAGAGAAATATGTGTTAAGGAAAAAGGGGACGCCTAGCTTGGAGACATTTGAGTTTAATTAAATATTTCACTTAAATCTTTTAGTGAAATATTTGCAAGTTATAGAATATTTCACTTAAGTCTAACTTGGACGCCTTTTGGTGATATATTTGCATTTTATTAAATTATATTTCCACATATGGGTTGGAAATGAAATGCAAATGAAATTTGGAGAAAAGGTAAAAAGTAAATTTCATTTAGGCACCCTAATTGGAGGGAAACGAAGATTTGAATTTGGAGATAGAAAAGTTATAAATAAGAGACTTGGCCTTCAATTGGAGGATCTATTGTTGCTTATCATATTGTTATGCTGCTGAAATGCTTTTAGAGCTTACTTCGAAGGATGCATACCTCCTAGTTCCTTCACTTGGTTTCGTGCTTGGAAGATAGCACCTAGCTAAGTTTTCAGAAACTGCTTCTCATCCAGACTAGCAGACAGAGCATCAAAGTGGAGATTTTAGAGATTTGTGAGTTTTGCATTTGTTGATTAGGGTTTTGCTGAAATAGATTTTTATTCATATCTCATTGTAGGAATTTTGTATTGTTCTGGGTATTGGATTGTTGAGTTTTGCAGCCTTGGGCGCCCCTCTATGCCAAGTTGCAGATTTTTTAGAGGTGTCTTGGATTTTATCTTGTTGGTAGAACATCTCTTGAGGCCGTACCATTCTGTTTTGCCTGACAAATGTTTAGAAAAAAAAAATATTTCAATTTGTCAGTTGTTTCTTTGTCTAGGTTTCATTGTCATCATCATATCATTTGTTTGCATCAAGTCTCAGTCATTCTGGCAAGTATTGAGTGAGTTGTGAGTATTTTGGTGAGTTCTAGGGTTGCTGGTTGACATATTTCAGTTGCTGGTCTGATATATCAGAATTAAGTAGAGTGTCCTTTGGGCTGGGATTGAGCCTTGAAGGTCGTATTTGATATTTGAAAGATATTCTATTCAGTTGCAGCTTGATAAGTCTCATTACTTCAGTGTGCTTGCAGGATATTATCTTCATTGTAAGGTTGTTCAGTAGTACTACCAGCCATTTATTTATCTTGCTAAATCATTGTAAATTCTTAGTTGCAACCTAGGGATCCTCTGACCATATGCTCGCCAATCTTGGCACATTCTTGGTTAGAGTTACTTTCTGACAGCAGTTCATAGGGATCCTCTGACCATATGCTCGCCATCTCTTGGCACATTCTTGGTTAGAGTTACTTCTAGCACAGTATGCATAAGATCCTCTGACCATATGTTAGTCCGTCATGGGCACATTCTTGGTTAGAGTTATTTCCGCATCGTTTTGGTTTTCAAACTAACCTTAACGGGTGCATGTTGATTGTAAGTGTAATTTGGAAAAAAAAAAAAAAAAAATTGGTCTGATTCATTACACCTTCCAACTACTCAGAAAATGCAAATTTCAGACCTCAGAAGTTTGTATCAGACCTCAGAAAATGGATGGAATCAGCTGCAAACTCACACCAAATTGGAATAACCCACACACCAAAACCAAACATGAAAATACCAACTCAAAATACTGAAAATATCCTCATGTTTCACCATCCAAAATGCTCAACCAGCTAGCCAAAACCCTGAAAGTCTTCAATCCAAGCACCAACCAGCTAAGGTGGGTTTTTCACCACTGAAACCAGCAACTAAAGGAGAGGTTTTTCGTCCTCAACCATCAATGTATGAATTTGGAAACAATCCAGCAAAGTACCCGTATGTTGTCAAAAGCATACATACCCAAATGAGAGCTCCAAAAGGAAATAAATAGAGAAAGAGGGGGAAAATTAGGGCAACACATTTTCAAACTCTCGTTTTCCCTCTGAAAGCTACGCCCCTTTCTAGCTCTCCAAAGTTTAATGTTTAACTTAATATCTTTGAAATTACAGGAAACTTCCTCCAAGGGGGATTGTCCACCTTTTGAGGCACAAATTATGCCTTGAAAAATGATAAATAATCCTCCTTTCTAGGCATCACATATAATAAGCATTGGCCCCTTTTTAAAAACGTTACTTGACTAGGCCAAGGGGGCCTCTTATGAACCCACGCCCTCCTCACTTAAGTTAAATAGCAACATTATAAAAATTAAGTGGCAATAAAACAAACATTAATCCGACCACTGAGAGAACTCACCATTGTCAAAAATAGAAAGCTCTGCACTAAGTTGTTGGATGAATGCAGCCGAGATCAGGTACTAAAAATAGTGAGTCAAATCACCAAACTAACCCAAACGAAGCTCAACTAGAACTTACTAAAAATAGCCATCACCGTTGGAAAAGACCCAAATAAACCTAGAAAACTCATCACAGGATGCCGAGTCCCCCAACCAAATCCACCTAGCCTACAAAAACCGAAATAGGCTAATGGAAGCTCAAACTAGCTATGAGCAAGAAGGGGACATTACAGGTGTGTGGGTGTGCATGTGTGTGCATGTACACACATGTGTGATGTTACATGTGTGGTGTGTGTGTGTGCATGCACCTATGTGCATGGGAGTGTGGGGGATTGTGACTGTGGCTGTGTGCGTATATGTGTGCATGTGCGTGTACATGTGTATCAAAGAGAATGTATATGTATGTCTATGCAAATTGACAATGAAAAATTTCTATGTTGACTCTAATGTGAATTCTCAATTCAGCTCTAATGTTATGTAATATGGTTATATGATGAATGAGGTGAATGCTTTATCATATGAATAACTGAAATTTCCTATACTTGATAAAAATTCCCTTTTTTATTGTTGTCCCCCACCATTCCCCAAAAAAGGCCTCCCATCCCCCTGTCATCCCCATCCTGGATACACAATGGAACAGAGCTTCAAACAACATAAAATTCAACAAGACAAATATGAAGTGGGCATCTCACTCTAATATTATATCCTAATGTATAGAAATAATTATTACTATGTTATATGGTTTTGGCCTGTTATATCATAGAAAGGATCCTCACAATAACTGCATTACAATTCAAACTCATTGTCATCTTAGTTACACAAATTGGATGGCTTTTTGATGGAAAATGTGGAGCATCATGGATAACTGGTCAAGCTTGTTGGCATTACAATTCGCATCTTTGGAGTGTGTATTGGCAACGGACAGCTATGCACAATTGAACTGCTCTTCAAATTAGGAGGGGAAGCTTCCTCTTTTGTTGATATGCATGAAAAAGTAAATTATTCTAAATCCTATCTTTTTGACTCAGTAATGTCCCTTCTCGCCAGTTGATCGGCTTCTCATGGGATCAGCGGGCCCGGTCTATAACTGTGAGGGTCAGCTATGTAATTTTAGGGTTTCTAGCTTTGAGAGAGGTTGCTTGAGCTCTGGGATTCCTGACATGGATTCTTTCTCGGTTTTCTCGTGAGAGCTTCAGAAGTTGGTGTGTTCGGGCCACATTGTAGAACTTCAAGCACTTACTTCATTTTTAGTAAATTCTATTTTGGCACAGCTGGGTTCAGTTGGATCACTTCTTCAATTGTTTCAGCTGGCACTTCAGTTCTTGGCCTTGGGCGCATTTTTCTTGGAGAGATAAGTATTTTCATTATAATATTATTATTTTAATATTATACCCCTTGCCTAGCAGTGCAACTTTAAGTTGTTTTTAAAAAGGGGGACTTTGAGGGTCATGGTGTCATAAGGAGATAAATTATAATTTTAAATGTCAAATATTGAGACAAGTGAATTGGGACGCCCTTTTGAGAAGATTGTTTTTATTTTAAAAAGTGAAATGTTTTATTAATGAAATTGGACGCCATCTTTTGGAGGGAAAAGGTGAATTTGAAATTAGGGTTAGGGCGCCCTCTGGAAGCTTCTAGATGTTTCTCTCTCGTCTATATAATCAGGCCTCAGCTCTTCATTTGGGATCTTCTGTCTACTACACCGTTATGCTGCTGGATTGACTTCAGGCACTCGCTTCGAGGAAAGCACACCTCCTAGCATTGGCTCATCTTCTTGCTTGAAAGACAACAACTAGTTGAGAGGTTAGCTTGTTATTGGTAGTTTGCATTGTAGTTGAGTTCTATTGCATTTAGTGATGATGTTCAAGCATTTTTTCATGTTTTAGTGTTGCTGATGTTGCATTGCTGTAGGCATGTTTTGCTCATAATTCAAAAATACAAAAAGATTTCATTGTGGGTATTGCATATTTCCATTAGTCTTGTTTGGGCGCCAATTATTGCAAAGTTTGGTAATTTTTAATCAAGTGTGGGAATTTTAAGAAGAAATCGCCCTCCTCTAGGGGCCGTACCATTGTACCTTCCTTTGGAATTGAGCAGAAATTAAATATCAGTGTTTTGGGGTTGTTTTGTGTCTTGAACTTGGGCGCCTTCATCTTAGTTGTCATTTGCATCTGTTTACTTGCATTTTGAATGAGTGGTGTGAGGTTTGTGAGCATATTTTGGTGTTACAGTGTTGCTGATAACAGAAAACAGTCCTTACTCTGTCATAACAGCGAGCTTAAATTAATCTTTTGAGTTAATTGGAAGGGAAGCTATTGAGAAGACCTGAAGCTATCATTCTATATTGATGTAATGTTGAAGACTCTCTTATATTATGCTTAACTGATGAATTTTCTGATATTGTAAGCTGTACAGTAGTACTGTCAGCATCTTTTAACATTTCCGCAATTTCTTTATGTTTGTACTGCCCACTGAACAAGTGGAAGAGGCTGGCTTGCCGCCTATTTCTGTTTTGCATTGTAATTTCCTAAAGTCTCCGCCATATGGTCGCCTCATATTCGTCACGGATTGAGTAGCACATACTTGGTGTTGAGCTAATTTTCAGTATTGCATTAGATAGGGATCCTCTGACCGAATGCTCGTCGTTCACCGGCGCATCTCGTGGTTAGAGTTCTTATTCAGCATTTTCCTTTGAGATCCTCTGACCAATGCTCACACCTTGCCCACATCGGGATCCTGGTGTACATTCTGGTTAGAGTTACTTTCCGCATCGTTTTGGGTTTCTGCTAACCTTAACGGGTGCGTGTTGCATTGTAATCATTTGTGAAAATTCAAAAAAATTTGGTCCGGCTCATTACAGTGGTATCATAGCCATGATTCTGCCAACCTGTGCCCAACAGTGATTCAGTGGTCAGATGAGTGACAGTGATTGCAGATACTTCACCAGAGGTCAGGCCAGAAGACAACAGATACAGCTTCCGCCAGTACCAGAAGCAGATACTTTTTCAGAAGCTTTGAGAGAAACCGGAAGAGCAGTGGATATGGGTAAAACAGTTGAGAACATGTCAGACAATCTTAGGACAGCCATGGAAGAGAAGGATGCAAGGATGGAAAAGAAGTTTGATGGAATGATTGAGATGATGTCTCGATTACTTGCTAAAATGGATCAGCAAGCTACTCAGAACCATACTCCGAATCAAAACCATGCTACAGGAGAAAGCAGTGGTGTCAATGGAAACAATGGGAATAATGGGAACAATGGAAGCAATGGGAATAATGGGAACAATGGTAATGGAGGCAGCAGAACTATTGGACAGCATGATACCATCTCTAGCGGGTCAGCCTCTAGACCGCTCTTCCCTACATTCACTCCAAGGGAAGAACAGCAAGTTGAAGCTACCGTTCCTTTGGTAGACGATGCTAGGCAAGCCTACATGGAGTATTCCACCCTACCACCTGATCTTAGGGACCAATGGTCCTTTGATCAATTCATGAATCAGAGAAACAGAAGACACGGAGGAAGAGTTGATAACCGAGCTAATATGGCTCCTAGAACTGATTTTCATCAAGCCTTAGGGAAGGTAACATTGGCTCACTTTGATGGAAGTGATAAGTGTTCGGCAAGATCGTGGGTTCAGAAGTTAGATAATTACCTTTCACTTCGTCCCATGCCAGAAGAAGATGCCATCAAGTTTGCAACACTTCATTTGGAGGGAGCTGCCCATGAATGGTGGTACCATGGTTTGGTCACTCTTGGCCATAACCTTATTCGAACCTATGGAGAATTCACCAACAAGCTGATTGAAAGGTTCGACACTAAGGATCCTCAAGTAAGGTTTCGCGAGCTTGCACAACTCAAACAGCATGGCTCCTTGGATTCTTACATTGCTGATTTCCAGAGACTGTCTGTGATGGTGCCCAACATCACCGAAAGAAGATTGGTTGTGTTGTTTTCTGAAGGTTTGGTTGAACCCTTGAAAGGATGGGTTAAAGCTTTCGATCCACCAAGTCTTGATGAGGCAATCAAGAAGGCTCGTAGTATGGAGTTATCAGCCCCTAGGCCTAAATTTCCGCCTAAGCCTTTTGGCCATAAGAAGGATAAGGATAAGAGACATTCTTCTAATCAGCACAAGAAGTTCCCACCTAAGTTGACTGAAGAGCAACGTGAACAGCTTAGAAAGGAGGGCAAGTGTTACACATGTCTAGAGCCTTGGACTAAAGGCCATAGATGTCCTGGAAGAGGGCGTTATAATCAAATGGGGACCTATTCTGATTATGAATCAGCATCTGATATGTCTAATCAGCAGTCTTATTTTGGGGACAGCGAGGATGAAAGAGCCACAAAAGAGTCCGATCATGAGCAAGGAGTTGGGGGCCCTATTGCCCAACTCTCTAGTTTCCAAAAGAACGAATCTTTCAAGGTTCGTGGTGGAGTTGGAGGTCATCGAATTGTTGCATTGATTGATACTGGTGCAACGCATAACTTCATTGATGAAGGTGTGGTTGCCAAGAGAGGTCTCAAAACTGAAGAATTTGAAGGCTTCAAAGTCATGGTGGCTGATGGGTTTCACATTTCCTGCACACGGAGAGTTCCTAACATGTCCTTGCAGTTGGGGAACTATGAAGTCAAAGATGACTTCTATGTGGTTACTATTGGTGACACAGATGCAGTTTTGGGCATACAATGGTTACGTTCACTTGGTGAAATCTCTCTCAACCTACAAACAATGGAGCTCAAGTTCCAATCTGATGGCAAAAGAGTTGTTTTGAGAGGAATGTCTAATGGTGGTCCTCGTATAGTTTCTTTCAAAAGGATGGAAAGGTTGATTAGACATGACCAAGTGGAGTGGGCTGCGGAATGCATGGTTCTTCCTGCCAGTCCAGTTGAGACCAAGAGGGAATATCCTCCTGATATTCAATCCATACTCACCAAAAGGAGTAAGGTGTTTGCTGATCTACCGCCTGGGCCACCACCAGAAAGAGGTGCTGAGCATGTTATTGAACTTAAGGAAGGGGCCAAACCAGTCATTACAACACCGTATAGATATCCTAAGAAGCAGAAGGACGAAATTGAGAAGAACATAAGAGAACTCCTGGAGATGGGCTGCATTCGCCCTAGCAAGAGTCCCTTCGCTTC
>VDFB02287722.1:0-25724 GCA_007258455.2 Sequoia sempervirens | reverse complement strand
GTTGAAGACTCTCTTATAATGTGCTTAATTGATGAATTTCTGATATTGTAAGTTGCACAGTAGTACTGTCAGCATTTTGTATTCATTTCCGCAAATTCCTCATATTTGTACCGCCCACTGAATAAGTGGAAGAGGCTGGCTTGCCGCCTATTTCTGTTTTGCATTGTAATTTCCTAAAGTCTCCGCCATATGGTCGCCTCGTATCCATCACGGATTGAGTAGCACATACTTGGTGTTGAGCTATTTTCTATATTGCATTAGATAGGGATCCTCTGACCGAATTCTCGTCGTTCTCCGGCGCATCTCGTGGTTAGAGTTCTTATTCAGCAATTTCCTTTGAGATCCTCTGACCAATGCTCACACCTTGCCCGCAACGGGATCCTGGTGTACATTCTGGTTAGAGTTACTTTTCCGCATCGTTTTGGTTTAGGCTAACCTTAACGGGTGCATGTTGCATTGTAATCACCAGAAAAATCAAAAAAATTGGTCCTGCTCATTACAGCATGCACTAATACAAAAAATGTGATGGTCATCATGCATGCTTGGTTTGGATGGGAACTCCCACAGCCCAAGGACTTTGTTTAAGTAGACTACAAAACTACATTGTATCATCTGGTTATCCTGCCTAATATGAATTTATAGGATAGTGGAGAAAATGGAAGGGTTAGGACCATTTTAACATATTTTTGGATAGTATGTAAAGATAAAGTTTTAGTTTTGGTGATTATGCCTTACTGAGATCTATGTTTTTCTTGCAGAGCTCCTGGCATTCTCTTAGGGGACCAAGGTTTCTATCTATTGCTTCATCATTGATATTTTATTGGTTTTAAACATAGTTGAAAAACTCGGACTCAGCAATAACTCGGCAGACCCAAAATTTTTAAAAACTTGGGGAAAAACAAGGCAATAACTCGGCAAGTTTATCGAACATATGAAAATACACAATTTTTTAAAATATTCTTACAAAACACACATATAAACTCAAATACAAAACTGAGCGAAACTGCCAACTATGGTTCACACGAACTCATCTCTCATGATAATGAATGGTCCACTAAGCACTCATTGCATCTAGGTGATGCTCACAGAGGTGAAGCATTGGGCCTTCCCGGGAGGTCACCCATCTCAGTTTGCTCCAACTCAAGCACGCTTAACCATGGAGTTTTCCCCAAGGTTAAGCCCGCTTAGCTTGCAACCCCATTTCCAAAACCTTCAGCGAGTGTTGTGCCTTATGAACTATTCATAATAGAGCCCCTTTAGCTCATCAATTGATAAATAGGAGGTGTTTTTCCACAGTGTATCAAATTACGATATTGCTATTAGGATTCAACCATGTAGTTTTTCAATTCAAACTCATTGACCCATGTTTCATGAATAGTTATTCACAAGAACCCATCTCGTGATAATGAAAGGTCCACTAAGCACACATTGCATCTAGGTGATGCTCACAAAGGTGAAGCATTGGGCCTTCCTAGGAGATCACCCATCCCAGCACTGCTCCAACTCAAGCACGCTTAACCATGAAGTTTTCCCCAAGGTTAAGCCCACTTAGCTTGCAACCCCATTTGCAAAACCTTCAACAAGCGTTGTGCCTTATGAACCATTCATAATAGAGCCCCTTTAGCTCATTATTTAACCACTAATAATGAAGAGTGTACAACACATCTTTTGGAAGCCATTTCTTTATTTGTCCTCTACTATCTCATTTTCAGCAAACCATTTTTTCATACAGTTCATGTGATGTCATATTAGGTTTAAGTAGAAACTAATGAAACAATATTTTCTTGTAGAATTTGTAACATTGCTTTATGTAATAAAAAATTATTGATATCATTTCTCATATTCTTTCTGATCACTTCTTCGACACCAATCTGGCCAAGACATTGATTCTATATTTCCTTAATTCATACCAGCTTGGAATCTCTTATATTACATAATTTGCATTGCTTACTCCTTTTTGGGATGTTGTCTTCCTCCACTATATGTCAAATTTAGTATTCACTGCATGAGCATTTGGAATATGCATGCATGCTTCTCTCTTTGATGTACTTGACAAAATTTTAATTTTGGAGTCAAAGGAGCTATCATTATTGTTGATGAATGATAGCTTAGGTCAGATATAAACGATGATTGCTATAAGCATCATCATCGTTTATATAAGATCAATTGCTCTTCATATTTAATATTTCTAAAATAAGTAAAATCGAATTTTATAATGCATGTATAAAATCGAATTTAAATAAATGATGTTCAAAATACACATTGAATAAAATTTGGAATTCATATAATATATATCCGCCATGTGTGAGGGGGTATATGTGTTAAGTATGTTTAACCGAATGATAATCGGTTGTAAAGGAAACCCTCACGCCCAAAGGGACACGTCCCTTGAGTGGACGTGTCTCCACGTGTGGAGACACGTCCTCTCAAGAGACGCATCCCTTGGGGGTGGGTCTCCTTACATACAAAAAGGAGTTCCACTCTTGATATGCAAACATTGAAATTATTAATGTTCTGCAATTAGTACATTCAGCATTAAGAGAAGAAATCTGAAAATAGTCTTTGACTTAGAATTTCTCACACATAATTTCAGACCTTAGTTTATTCTTAGATTTTTAGGATCCTATTTGATAAAGATTTGATTACATTTACATGGTATCAGAGCCACGTTGTATGAATCCAAATCAAATCTAAATATCAAATTGCTCAAGAAAATTCGTATTTTCTAGAATCAAATTCACATCACATTCTTCATAATGTCAAGTGTGATCAGATTTGAAGATTGTCTTGCAGGAGCAGACAATTTCACATCATGGAAATTTAGAATCATGATGATCCTTAAAGAGAATAAGCTAGACTCACTTGTGAGAGAAAATATGAAGGAACCAGAGTCTGAACCTGAGAAAACTCAATGGATGGAAAACAATGAAAAGGCCATGAAAATCCTAGTAGATGCAGTTAGGGATCATATAGTGCCCATCCTAGCAAAACATGAAACTGCATACCATATGTACAAATCTCTTGAGATTACTTATGAGATCAACAACACCTGCAGGACTCTTGCATTAAAAAGGCAAATCAACAATGCTCAAATAAACAAAGGAGAGTCCATTAGTGCATACTTCATGAGGATTATTGAACTAAGGGATCAATTATCCACAACTGGATATCAGATTGAAAGCAAAGAATTAACCCTAATTGCACTAGGAGGCCTACCAAACTCACGGGAGTCATTTGTTCAAGGAGTAAGTGCGAGATCTAAACTCCCTAAGTTTGACAGGCTAAGAACTGACTGCCTTCAAGAAGAAACCAGACTCTCCACAAAAGAAAATAAACAAAAGAACATAGATGAAGACATTCATGTACTCAACTCAACGTCTAATAAAAGGAGTAAGAAAAACTCCTTCAAGAGAGGATCTTTTAAAAGAAAGAGAAATTCCAATGGAAAGGGATCTTATAAGAAGAAAGATATCTCTCAAGTACAATACTTTAGATGTGATCAATATGGTCACTATGCAATGAAGTGCCCTAATAGGACTAAACAACAAGCATCCTTTGCTAAAGTAGGAAAGTCAAATTCAAATCATGAATCTGAGAACTTTGTGTTCTATACAACCTTATCCAGTCAGGTATCCAACAACACCCACAACTGGGTAATTGATAGTGGTTCCTCTAGACATATCACAGGTTTCAGAGAACACTTAGATACTATGATCGAAAGGTCTGATGAAGAAGTAACCATTGGGGATGATTCTGCACACCCAGTAAAAGGGGTTGGAACTTGTTCCATCAAGTTGAAATCTAGGCTTTCTCTACAACTCACTGGAGTCTTATTTGTACCTGGAATAAAGAGGAATCTTATATCCATCTCTGCCCTTGAAGACAATGGTTATAGAGTTACCTTTATGGATGGGAAAGTTCTAGCATGGCCTAAGACAAGGGTACCTTTACAAACTATGCACTGAAGTTAAACAAGCCCTTACCCTTGACACCTTTGATTCAAATGAGATTTGGCATAGAAGATTAGGACACCTTCATTTCCGTGTCCTACCTTATGTAGAAAAACTTGTAACAGGCTTACCTAAGTTAAAACCATCTCATGAAGGAACTTGCAAAGGTTGTGCCTTAGGAAAGAATACAAAGGGGTCCTTTCCCAATAGTTTGAGCAAAACCATAAATGTGTTAGAATTGGTTCACTCAGACTTATGTGGACCCATGTCTGTACCCTCTAAAGCAAGATTTCTATACTATATCATATTTGTAGATGACTTCTCTAGGAAAACTTGGATCTATTTCCTTAAGTGTAAAGAGTCAATAGAAATTCTCAAAAGGTTCAAAGAGTTTAAAGTCCTCACTGAAAACTTCTCCGGAAAGAAAATAAAAACCTTAAGGACAGACAATGGGAAAGAATACACCTCTGAAATTTTTAAAGAATTCTGCATGAGTGCTAGAATTAAGAGGGAGTTCATAGTTGCCTACAACCCTCAACAGAATGGGGTTGCTGAAAGAAAAAATAGAACCATTGTAGAAGCTGCTAAGGCAATGTTGTTGGACCAAAACATTGAAACCTCTTTCTGGGCAGAAGCCTCTAGGACTGCTGTCTATATTCAGAATAGATGTCCTCATTCACATCTCGATAACAAAAATCCTGAAGAAGCCTTTACCGGTTTAAAACCTGACATTAGTCATTTTAGGATTTTTGGCTGTCCTGTCTATATTCATGTGCCCAAAGAGAAGAGATTCAAACTAGAACCTTCTGGAAAGAAGGGAGTATTTGTGGGTTATAGTGAATCCTCCAAAGCCTATAGGATATTCATACCCAGGCAAAAACAAATTGAATTGAGCAGAGATGTCATCTTTGAAGAAGACATTACATTCAAGAGGGCAAGAAGTTCTAGTGAGTCAGAAACCTATTCCCCTAGAGTACCTGAAATGGAACCTACACCTGAGATTCAGAGGGAGCATCCTGAGGAAATACCACATGAACTTCCTTCTACTTCAAATGAGAATACAAATAACAGCAGAAAGAGACCACTTTGGGCCAGGAAGATGATCAAAGAAGCCAAGGATCATACAACACCCAAAGGAACGTTCAGGGAGAGTAAAAGACCCAAACGTTTCTCTAGCTATGTTGCTCTAATGAACATCATAAACTCAGAACCTGTCAGTGTTACAGAAGCTTTCCGACATCAAGCATGGAAGGATGCAATGACAGAGGAATATTAGTCTATTCTAAAGAATGATGTATGGGATATAGTGCCTAGGCCAAAAGAGAATCTGTTGTCTCTTCCAAATGGCTCTTCAAAATCAAGCATGCTGCTGATGGCAGTATAGAAAAACAAAAAGCACATTTTGTGGCAAGAGGTTTTTCTCAAAAGGAAGGCATTGATTATGAAGAAACATTTGCACCTGTTGCCTGTTACACATCAATGAGAGCAGTGTTAGCCATTGCAGCAGCTAAAGGCTGGAAGATCCATCAAATGGATGTGAAAACTGCCTTCCTGAATGAAACCATTGAAGAGGAAGTCTATTTGGAATAGCCTGGAGGTTTTGTGACACATAAACCTGACTCACGTGTATGCAGACTAAAGAAAGCCCTCTATGGACTTAAACAGGCTCCCAGGGTCTGGTATGAAAGAATTGATAGCTATCTCTTGGGATTAGGATTTTCCAAGAATGATGTTGACTCCAATCTCTACTTCAAGGTAATCAAAGGTGATATGCTAATAATTATTTTATATGTTGATGACCTGCTGATAACAGGAGAAGATCACCTCATTACTCAAGGGAAGCAGGATCTAATTTCTGAATTTGACATGAAAGACTTGGGCATTTTACACTACTTCCTAGGTTTAGAAGTATGGCAGAAATCAGAGGGCATTATACTAAACCAAGGGAAGTACACCATTGATATTCTAAAGAGATTTGGAATGTTGGACTGTAGACCAACGTCTACACCTATGGAAACCAACCTTCACAAATTAAAAGCAGCAACAAAATCCAAGTGTGCAGATCCAACCCTTTACAGACAGATGATTGGATCCTTGATGTATCTGGTTAACACCAAACCTGATATTTGTTATGCAGTAAATGTTCTTAGCCAGTTCATGTGTGAACCAAAGGAAATTCACTTAAGGGCTGTGAAACATATTTTGAGATATCTTCAAGGCACTATTGGATATGGTCTTCTCTACAAGAATGATCAACTAGATCTACATGGGTACTCTGATTCAGATTGGGCTGGAAGTGTAACCGATCAGAAAAGCACATCAGGGTGTTGCTTTAGTTTAGGATCGGCTATGATCTCCTGGATTTGCAGAAAACAATCTTTAGTTGCACAGAGCTCAATGGAAGCTGAATACATTGCAGCCTCAATGGGAGCAAGAGAAGCAGTTTGGCTTCGTAAATTGCTTGTGGGACTCTTTGGTGAGCCCTTGAATCCTACAATTATTCATTGTGATAATCAGAGTCGCATCAAACTCTTTGTAAATCCTGTCTTTCATGATAGATATAAGCACATTGAGATCCCCTTTCATTATGTAAGAGATATGGTGGAAAGGAAAGTGATTCAGTTGGAGTATATCAGTACAAATGATCAAACTGCAGACATTCTCACCAAGCCTCTCTCCCGAATCAAGGTAGAGCACTTCAGGAAGAAACTTGGTATGGTTGAAATGTAATTTGTTATTTATGTTTGAAATACAATTTGTTTATAAATTGTACTAATATATAAAGATGTTTAATGTGTAAACTCTTTTGTCATGTGTGTGACTCCATGAACTTATGGGCCTACTCCCCCTATGTACATTATTGAAAGGTGACGATCTTTCTAATAATGAGCACTTGTATTTGACATTGTAAAGTGATGACTCTACAATGATAAACTATCATGATAGATATCATGTGACTTAATATCTGTGGACATGTCATGATAGTATCTCTTGGACACTTTGATGGATATCATGGGACTTGATATCATCTGAAGATCATTGTGATCCTTAAGAGATAATCATGGTGGATATTTATATCTGTGGATATGCCATGAATTATGGTAGACATCATGTGACTTGATGTCAGTGCACATACCATAATGAAGATGTGTTATGAAGAATGTCATGTGACTTGACAACATTGAGAAAACATATCATATCTTCGATATCATGTGTGAAGGTGATGTCTCCACTTATTTTGATTTGAAATATCTTCCCTAGCTAAGAGGGAGTGTTGATGAATGATAGCTTAGGTCAGATATAAACGATGATTGCTATAAGCATCATCATCGTTTATATAAGATCAATTGCTCTTCATATTTAATATTTCTAAAATAAGTAAAATCGAATTTTATAATGCATGTATAAAATCGAATTTAAATAAATGATGTTCAAAATACACATTGAATAAAATTCGGAATTCATATAATATATATCCGCCATGTGTGAGGGGGTATATGTGTTAAGTATGTTTAACCGAATGATAATCGGTTGTAAAGGAAACCCGCACGCCCAAAGGGACACGTCCCTTGAGCGGACATGTCTCCACGTGTGGAGACACGTCCTCTCAAGAGACACATCCCTTGGGGGCGGGTCTCCTTACATACAAAAAGGAGTTCCACTCTTGATATGCAAACATTGAAATTATTAATGTTCTGCAATTAGTACATTCAACATTAAGAGAAGAAATCTGAAAATCGTCTTTGACTTAGAATTTCTCACACAAAATTTCAGACCTTAGTTTATTCTTAGATTTTTAGGATCCTATTTGATAAAGATTTGATTACATTTACAATTATCACTAACAAATACACACGGTATAGGAAGAAAACAAGGGAATATGATTGCTTCCACATATATCATGAAGAACTCAATATTAAAAATAAATAAACATCATCCTAGAGGAACCAAGAAACTGTATATGTCAAGCAATTCCTAATTCATAAACATGATTAGGAATCAAATCCCATTCAAATCTACTTATGAAGATTTCTAATAGACACCAAGAAACATTTTAAGAACCCAAATTTAAATGATGAATCATAATAATGTTTATGTTTGAAACATTTAAGATGTTGCATAATGCTATTGCTAGCATCTAAATGTATGCTTCAAATTCAAAAAAAAAGAAATTTGCCGCATACTCACATTAATAACTCCTGTGAAGCTGATTTTTATACATGAAATGGCTCTAACTTTTGGGAGTTGATTGATGCAGGAACATATAACAAGAACAGGAAGGAAAAGATTGACTGAACACTAAACATGTAATCTAGAATCTTTATGAAACTAGTAAGAAAAAGAAAACCCAAGTTCTAGAGTGAACAACTTTCAGGATTGAACCTACTTCTGATAAACTAAAAAAAATTAACTTCATTAAACAGAAGAAATAAATATATCTATCCAGTTGCTCAAAATTTCCTGCTTGCTGTCACATTTTATGTTAATTCACCAATATAGTTAAGTTCCAAATTTAGATCATCTATATCTCCTCCGCTTGATAAATATAACACTAACCACGAAATAAAATCCTATCATTTCTCATATATCAATACCGATAAGAGTCTGACCAGGACCAGAACTTGTTCTTTAACCAAGGCACTAAGCTGTGATTTCAAGCTTTTATAATTTCATAGATATAATAGACACATACAGAACTATATTACCTTGAAAGTAAAATCCAAGGACGAAGACAGTATAACTACACTGCATTCTCCATGGCCACACACAATACCTGTTACAGGCAAAGTATGAGCATAAAAGATGTGCAAGGTTGGAAGTGAGTTGCGATGAGCCCAACTGGCTCCAACCAAACCCCTGTAGTATTTATTAAATCTTCTTGTGTTTTTTTTAGTTGTTTAAAGAAAGTTGTAGATAGAAGAGAAGGGGCGCATCATATAATTGCTCATAGAACTCAAATTTGAACTAGAATTGACAAAATGAAATTGCAGAAGGTATTAAATAACCATGACAATAAGATTGCATCTTTCAGACATACCCGAAATGCTCCAGATTATTTTATTAAGAAAAATGTCCAGTTTGTCAGCCAAGAATGAAGGAAACTGACAAATCCAAGTGTAGGAGACAAGGTAATGATTTCTCCCGCTTGAAAACTGGGGCAAAATGATTGTAGAGGCTAGGCGCCAAGGAAGAAACTGAAGAACTCCCAAAAAGGAAGGCGTTTCTCCTCCAAACTCCAAAACGCCCTTGAAGAAAGAGCCACGCACTTCAAATAAGAAGCCATGTCCTCAGCATAGAAGTACGGCCATGAAGGTGGAGTGTCTGCCAGATGAAGAAGGAAGCCAGCTCTCAAACCCTTTTGTATCTTATTGAAATCCACTGAATACTGCACCAAAATTCTTGAGTAAGCACTGTAGAAACTTCTGAATTGAAGCCCCTGCTGTTGCAATCATTCAACTGATCTTTCACATTCTCACAATCACAGATCTGTGAAGAGTTTCCGTTCTCCAGACATATACAAACTCTTGAAACCCTTGTCTAAGAGAAGCAAGCAAAGCCAAAGCCAAGAAAAATATCAAATAGTCAAAAGTGAGTTTGATTTTACCTTGGCTTGCATATAAAGCCAAAAAGGCACGCATCCCAAGAAGTGATGCCACTTTTGGAGTCATTTAAATATTTTAGAATATATTTAAATCCCCTTTTCAATAGTTTTCACTTAAATACATGGCGCCCACTTTAAGTGATTTAATTAATCACTTTATGAAATATTTCACTAAAGTGCTTCTAATTTTCACTTAAATAAATTTAAGTGGTTACTTTATTATAAAATCAAGTTGACTTTACAATATTCCGTCAAATATATTAAAACACTTTATTCCACTGAAATATTCATAACTCGCTCAAAACCCCACATAATAACGTGCCGCCAGAAGCTATCAACCCCTGAACTGCCAAGGCCTGCTGTGAGCCAATCACTGAGCTCTAAAAATGAGAACAACAAAACTCCTCTAGAAAATGCCACTGACCCTCTAACCAATCCAGTTAGCCCACAAGGGTCCAAGAAATACGCTAACACATTGTTCCTGAGAACTGACTAGAGCGGGGACATCACAATCCGCCCTCCCCGAATTTGCTTGTCCACAAGCAAACTCAAAGCTGAATGCTGAAGAATACTGTCACTCTCCCAAGTAGTGTCCTCTGCCGACAGATCTTTCCACTTCACTAGATATTCCCTGATAAACCCGCCTCCAAAGATGACGCTCTTTGAAATCCAGAATGGCCTCGGGTATCAAAATCAACTTCCCCTCATCATCCAGGGGTGGTAAATCTGAAGGAGTCACCTACTGTCCCAACGCCTTTTTGAGGCGTGACACATGGAACACACTGTGAACCTTACTGTCCACTAGTAGATCTAACTCATAAGCCACTTCACTGATACGTCTAACAACCCTGAATGGTCCATAGTATCGTGGCTTGAGTTTCTCAGCACCCTTCTTACGAAGGGTAGATTGCCTATAAGGCTGTAGCATCAGATACACCAAATCATCAATCTCGAAAGATCACTCCACTCGCCGCTGATCAACATATTGCTTTTGCTGATTTTGAGCCTTCTGAATGTTCTCTTTGAGTGCTCTCATAATGTCCTGGTTCTCCTGTAATAGATCCCCAACACTAGGTACTCTAC
Source organism: Sequoia sempervirens (assembly GCA_007258455.2). Taxonomy (NCBI): domain Eukaryota; kingdom Viridiplantae; phylum Streptophyta; class Pinopsida; order Cupressales; family Cupressaceae; genus Sequoia; species Sequoia sempervirens. The sequence continues at coordinate 15,089 of VDFB02287722.1, read as the reverse complement.
TGTCACTCAGCAACAAATCTAGAAAACTCAGAGCATCATATCCATACAACGCTCGGTAAGGTGTCATCTGAATGCTCATGTGATGAGTGGTATTGTAGCAATACTCACAAAGGTATAACCACTTCACCCATGCCTTCTGCTGCCTTGAACTGTAATTCCTCAAGTATCCCTCCACCCATTTGTTGATTATCTCAGTCTGCCCATCTGTCTGTGGGTGGTAGCTGGTGCTCGAAGTGAGCTTTGTCCTGCAAAGTTTGAATAACTCCTGCCAGAAGTCACTCATAAACCTGCTATCTCTGTCATTGACTATGCTCTAAGGCAAACCGTGCAACCTGAATACCTCTCGAAAAAACAAGTTTGCCACCTGTGTAGCTGTGTGAGTAGTAGTGATTGGGAAGAAATGAGCATACTTCATCAATCTATCTACTACCACAAAAATGTTGTCCTTCCCTTGAGCTTTCGGCAAGCCCGTAATGAAGTCCATCGACAAGCATTCCCACTTCCTCTCAGGAATAGGAAGCGGTTGAAGTAATCCTGCAGGGTATGTATGTTCTTGCTTGTTCTACTGACAAACAAGGAATTCCCTGACATACTAAAGAACAAATGACTTGAGAGCCTTCCAAGAGAATCTCTCCCATACCTGCCTGTAGGTGTTAAAGTAACCGGGATGTCCTGCCATAGGTGAATCGTGAAATGATCTCAATACCCTGTCCCTCATCTCAGAACCTAGGACTAGAAATATCCTCCCTTTGTAAATGATAAGATCATCTAGAAGTGAGTATCTGCCATCCTGTACTGTCCCATCCACTATGCTAGAATCCCACGGGTTCTTAGCATACTCCGCGACTATCATGTGTCTCCAATCCTCTGCAATCTCTGTAATAGAGCTCAAGTGTGGGCGGTGAGATAATGCGTCAGCAACCACATTCTGTGTACCCTTGACATAGGAGATGTCAAAATCATAGGACTGAAGTTTGCTGACCCATTTCTGCTGTCTTTCATTCAAATCTTGCTGTCCTAGGAAATGTTTCAGACTATTGTGATTAGTTTTGACACAAAATTTACCACCAACCAAATACTGCCTGAACTTGGCCATGGCATGCATGATGGCCAACATTTCCTTGTCGTAAATGCTAAAGCTCCTCTCAGGACCTCTCAGCTTCCTGCTCTCGAAAGCTATAGGGTGTCAGTCCTGCATGATGACTGCCCCAATACCCTCACCGTTGGCATCACAATGTAGCTCAAACGGCTTGGTGAAATCTGGTAATGCCAAAACTAGACATGTAGTCATGAGAAGTAAAAACTTCTCAAAGCACGCCTGTGCTAAAGGTGTCGACACACCCTTAGTCAAATCGGTCAGTGGCGCTGCATGACGCGAGAATCCACTAACGAACCGACGGTAGAAGGCGCATAGACCTACAAACCCCCTACGCTGTGTCAATGTCTCAGGTGTAGGCCAATCAATGATAGCACGAACTTTCTCTGGATCCATACTGGCTCCCTCACTGCTGATGATGTGACCCAGATATAAAAGTTCTCCCAATCCTAGTGCACACTTGGATTCCTTGGCATACAAGGACTTCCTATCCAATATGCTCAATACTGCATCCAAGTGAACTATGTGTTCCTCCCAAGACTTGTTGTAAACCAGTATGTCGTTGAAGAACACCAAAACAAATTTCCTCAAGTGAGGATGGAAAACCGTGTTCATTGTGGACTAAAATGTGACTGGAGCGTTGGTTAAACCAAATGGCATAACCAAGAAGTCATAATGTCCACAGTGGCATCTAAATGCTGTTTTCTCTATATCCTCCTCTCGAACTCTGATCTGATGGTACCCAGTCCTCAAATCAATCTTCGAGAAATAGAAAGCTCCATGTAGATCATCTATTAACTCGTCAATCCGTGGTATGGGATACCTGTTTTTAATAGTCTTCCTGTTGAGCATCCTGTAGTCAATACACATCCTAAGTGTACCATCCTTTTTCTTCACCAAAACAACTGATGAAGCAAAGGGTGACTTACTCGGCCTAATGTGCCCCATAGCTAAAAGTTCTTTAATAGTTTTTTCAATTTCATCTTTAAAACGTTTGGGGTGTTGGTAAGGAGTGATCATGATAGGTTTTGTACCCTCCAATTCTACAATATGCTCAATACCTCTATCAGGAGGTCTACCTGGTGGGATAGCACTGAAAACCTTTGCATGTTTGATTCGGAGTGCCTAAACATTTGGATGATAAGAAGAATCTTGCAGCTCCTTTTGTGAAGGCATTACCTTGCACTCTGCTGCCCAATCCACCATGTCATGCCGAATCAAACGTTCCATTCTCCTGAGTGAAATTTCTTTTACATTGTTGTCCTTGATGGCTTTGAGAACATGATTTGTGCCATCAACTTTAAATTTCATCTCCATGTCACGTAAATTAAGTGTGAACTCTCCTATTGTATGAAGCCACTTCATGCCGAGAACTATATCTGAACCTCCCATGTTCACAACATAAAAATCTGCCTTAAACTCAAAATTGTTGAGTTTCATTGGCAAATCCGGAATCATCCTCTCGCAGTTGAGAGTGTACCCATCTGCAACCTTAACTCTAATTCCTTCAAACTGCTGAGTTTGAATGCCTCTCTTCTCCACCAACCGAGAATCAATAAAGTTATGGGTTGCACCTGTATCCAAAAGAGAAATAACTCTTTGACCAGCTAGTATTCCACGAAGTCTAAAAGAACCTTCTCTCTACATACTGGACATATGAGCTTCCTGTAGCTCAGTTTCAACCTCTCTTTCTGCCTCATTTTCTGATTTTTCTTCATCTGTATCATAAATTGCAGCTTGCTGGTCTGAAAAATCAGTCAACTCATCTCCCTCGAAGAACCACTCCATATGCCTGTTTTGCCCTTTAGGCTTGAGGGGGCAATTATGGTTGATGTCATATGGACCTTTGCAGTAGAAACAGAGTTTCTTCCTACGTAAATCGTTAATAGTTTCCCGATCTAAAGGTGCTGCAAATTTCTTCTTTTGATCGGAATTATCAAACTTTTCTGGATCAGATTTATTATCATTGTAAGAAGTGGATGGTTTTGAGCCAAACTGCTTCCGAGGTGCTGTAAGCTCCATACTGCGAGCTTTCCTCATGGCCTCCTGTAAAGTAGGTGGATCGAAAGATTTGATCCAGCCTTTCATAGGCTCAAATAAACCCTCCATAAACAATATAATCAGCCTCCTCTCTGATATGCCTATCACCATAACTGACAGTCTCTGAAACTCTCCTATGTATGACTCCAAACTACCCAACTATTTCAACTGTGCAAGATCTCTGAAGTATAGTTCAGGGTCACGTTTGTCAAACCTCTCTACCAATCGATCTGTAAACTCCTGGAAAGAAGTAATCCTATCATGGTGGAGTGTTATCATGCCATGGTGCCACCAATTGTGGGCCACGCCATTTAGGTGGAGAGCTCCAAATCTAATAGCATCCTCCTCTGTCATTGGACGCAATGCAAGGAAGGTGTCCAATTTGCTTACCTAGGCACGTGCTGTAACTTTGCCACTGCCATCAAAATTAGTTAACATAATTTTGTTGGTCGCCTGCTTGAGATCATTATTCCATTGTTTAGGCCTCCTATCAAACTTGTTTCTGGTATGTTCCCTCTTCTGGCTCATGAATCGATCAAAGTTAAGTGATCATTAACTCTCGGAGGTAATGTATCCCATTCATCATGCATAGTCATGATGTTGCCTGCAAAGTTCACGTCACCACCCTCTTCAGCCCCTTCCTCATCATTGGTATCATTTCTAGTGAAAGTAGGGCGTGTGGGTCTTTCATAGGTGCGTGCTGGAGCAATATTCCTATGAGCTTCTCAATGAACACTTCCCTCCTGATCTTGATCCTGATTTTGCCTTTCTGAACTGTCAAGTTCTGAACATTGGTACTAAGTTGCTGGAGGATGTCCGCCACCTGTTCTTGGCTTGCTACCATCCCTCTCAGTACATCTCTGGCATCGCTTTCTTCGTTATCAAGACGATTCTTGGAAGGACCTTCCTCATCCCTGTTTTCCATATTATCAAGGTCAAAATCTTCCTCCTGTTCATCAAACAGAAATGCTAAAAACGGTTCAAAAGTACTTCTCTGATAACCAGGTCCCCTACGTGAGTAGTACCTGTCAAACCTGTTCTAATGTGACCGCATAGAAATTGCTAACTGAAATATTCCGAGCCAAATTTTTTCAAATTTTCAATTGCAACAAGTAGAGCAATCCACAGTCGTTAGGGTTAGCTCTAAACCAGAACGATACTGAAACAACTCTAACCAGAATGTACACCAGGATCCCGATGAGGGCAAGGTGTGAGCATTGGTCAGAGGATCTGAATGCAAAAACAGAACTGGAAGGAACTCTAACCAAGAATGGCGCCGATGATGGCGAGCATATGGTCAGAGGATCTTCTACCATTACAAGTACTGAAAGGGAACTCAACACCAAGTATGTGCTACCCAATCCAGTATGGAGTTGAGGCGACCATATGGTGGAGTGTAAGAATTACAATGCTATGAAAGGAAATAAGCAATGATGCTGAAAATACTCGACGTCAAGAATGTGCTTTCCAGACCGAGACGGAATGGGAGCTACCATATGACGGAGATATAAATTATTACAAAGCTACTTCAGAATGTAAGATAAGCATTACAAATCAGAATTAAGCAAGATTAAGAACTGCTGCCAGTACTACTGTTCAGCTTACAATATGAGAAGAATTCGCCTGCCAAGAGCATGAAGTTAGAACAATTCAACGAACATCTAATAAGAGGATTCTCCTTGCTTAATGAAGATACCAAGACTGATTTCTTCACTCAAGAACCAGATTTAAGATTCTGATTTGTACAGATCTGCACTTTTAAATGTAAAACCAGCATGCCTGTAATCCACTAATTTGCTCGTATAACACCCTAAACAGACCCAAAAGACTTCAAGTTTGATGCAATGGACCTATAAAATGATGGCACCTAGTTTAGTTATAAGAAAAGGCAGCTAAAAGTGGCTATTAATTAATGGCATGGATCCCAAGGCACTCCAGATGTTACACCCTGATTGTATAGCTACTATTGCATAGGATGTATATTGTAAATGTTGAGTCTTTCTGATGAATAAATTGAATTGTTCTTGTAATCAATTGGATATGTCCTAAATGATTGTCTCATTATCTGATGCTTCTTTTGATGTAAATCTTGAATGAAATTAGCATATTGAGTTATGAAATAATGTTGTTCTAACTTTCTACAATGCTTAATGTATATTACTTTGGTCTTGAGCAAATGACTTCCGTTACCATGTCATGATTTGCAGGAAACAGGTTCGTACCTCGAGACAGAGGAGAGATATCACTCGGGGAAGAACTTGGTCGGGTAAACAGTAATGGATACCAACTGGACATACACACACAAACCATAGAACTGAGTAAGCTAAGTCATTGTTCTGGTTAAAGGTAAGTCATCCGTAGGCTTGTCTAGTATCATTAGGAGTCGTGTCTTCTTCTGAATGTGTAAACAAGTGATGCTTGCCAGTATAACCTTATAAGTAATAAGTTCTGGTTAGAGGTGGATATGTGTATTTGTACATATATACATACGAATACGATATGTACAAGTACCCATAAGTACATTCATGTCGATACAAACGTATTAAGCAGATGGATATGCCATACGTGTGTGTCAATATAAATGTATTTAAGGATACTTATACATATAGTATATATATAAATATATATACAAGTATACATACCCACAGCTAACGTGATGAATGAGTTATATATAGTAACGATATCTTGCCTCTGAATTTATACAAATACATATATATACATTTACATGTTTTCATATAAGTATTGATTGAGGCACAGTATATAAACGTATAATGTAAATGAATATATATGTATAGGTATAAAGATAAGTATTTTTATATATTTAATATTATATTAAAATATCAATATAATATAGTTTAAAAATGTATACGATATTATTTAAATTAATAATTTAAATAATTATACAAAAACTATATTATATAAATATTTTAATAGAATATATAAAATATATTTAAATAAAAGAATTTACAAATCAAATGAAATGTAAACTAAACATTTTAAACATTTTTATAAAATAAGAATGTAAATCATAGAAGAGAATAAAAATCGCGAATTTCTCTAAGAATACTCCAAATCGCGAATTTCTCTAAGGAGACTTCATTGCGTTGAATTTTTAAACTCCAATTCTGAGCCTTCAGCAAATGCGTCACATTTGTATTGAAATTTATTAAACATTATTGAGCAAAATTTGAAATAAAGAACACAGCCGTTAAAAAATGGCGAATGAAAATAGAAAAACGCGCAGGAGATTCGCGCGGTTAGGGCAGACGTTTGGAATCTGTCAAACGGATTCATACTTAGCAAAAGATGGAGGTGGACGCCATTAGAGCAAGGAAAAAGTCTTAAATGAAAACCTGTCATCTAACCCAGCAGCAAAAACGCACCAGAATAAGTGCTGTCGCGTTTTTAACGAACTGAACAATTTCGCATTGAAACAAACACCATTGCTGTCAAAAATGGAGGTCGAAACCCTCACCTTAATGCAACACGTTTCTAGTTTGAAACATTCCTCAGCTTGCTGGCAGTTCTGGCGCCATAGAAGAAGGAAGTCAGTTTTAAAATCAAACCTATAAATACCTGCGTTTGGCACTCATATTCTTACGAATTTACAATCAAGTTTTCCTTGAGCATTTTGTAGCTAAAGAGTGAGTTCGCCTTAGTAAGGAAATTGTTAAGTTTATTCTATTAATGTGAAGTAATCTCTGAACAAGAGAGCAGTAGTTTGAAATTGCTAGTTTGAAGTAATCTCTGAATAAGAGAGGAGTAATCAGGAATTGCTAGTTTGCTGTGTTGGGTATTTGTTTCAAGAATCAAGCTGAAAGCCATCTGAGTGAAGGCAAGTGAAGGAGCTACCTTCCAAACTTCTGGAAAGCTAAATCAGGCATGCTAAATTCTTACTTTACATATTTTTCTAATATTCCAGAGTAATCTGATAGGTCTCTGAATTATAGTCATGGCTGGAAAGGAAAGAGTTTGATTGTCTGGTAGACTTAGGATTGAATTAAAAAGAATAACAGTTTCTTAAACATGTGATAAGTTGTGATATAAAAAGTATCATGTATGTAGTCTTTTCATGGCTTTTTGTTGTCATTGGTGTACGGTTTACATTACTTAATGGAAAGCAATCTGCGTAGTATTTAATGGCTCTATATAAGGAGCATATGCTTGTGTATAGATAATAGTTACTAGGATTGAATCGAGAATATTTGCAAGTTATATACTACAACTAGATACAAACAACTTAGTCAAGTTATTGTATCCCTAGGATGTGTATATCCTGAATTAGGGCGTCAGTTGTAGTATCTTGTTTAATAGATTCATCATTCCAGTAGTAAGATGTTGTAGGAAGTCTAGGGTACGGACTACCCCGATAGACCAACCTACGCGTAGAATTAAGATAGCCTTAAGTCAAGTTGAACCTGGCTAGTGAATGTGACATATGACCTATGTTCTTCGTTGAACGTAAACACTTTGGCCAAAGTAGTGTAAGGAACCATTTAGTTGTTGTACTACACTGTCAGTTCACCGTGATTCCGAAATACAACCTAGTTTGTGATTTGCCGATAGCACGAAAGCTAGTTTTGTAGAATCACAGCACTATGTCCAGTTGGTAGTCATTAAAGGTTACCCAACCAATCTCTTCTTCGAAGGGAGGGCCGTTCATTGCAAAATGATTGTGCGGGGGACCACATTATAAGTCCGTGGTTGGCGGAAAAAGGCTCGAGTGATGTTTCTCCTCCACGAACATCCGACGGATGATCCAAGACTTGACAGGACGAACTCCTGGACCTTCTTACTTCTATTGGTGTCAAAAGCCTACGGGCTATGTATGTATATTTCTCTTCATGTTTTGTAATTTCATTTGGAATGAAATAGTTTAAAGATGCAAAAGATGTTTCTTATTTATGTTTTGAAAAGAAATTTTTTTTAATCAAAATGATATTGTTCTTACTTTTATGTATGAATTGTAAAGTTTTAAATTTATTGTACAAGTGTGATCGTGACATGTGGTATCAGAGCCTAGGTTTAAAACACTAGGAACCTATGAGTCCGCCAATTTTCCTCAGTCCAACATTATCTAATGTTGTGAAGTTCTTGTGACAGGATGGTACGCGTACGATTAACAGCCAGGAAGACTGTAGTCGGTAACGAACGATACCTGAAAGCCAAGAAGGAAAATGAGGCCATCACTAGAACTATCCTAGGAACCAATCAAGAAAATGCAATTTGGTTAAGTGACACAGAAACTGTCAGTCATGCTCTCTCCCGTATCAATGAAGTAAAGGGTAGACTGAAGATGGAAGCTGCTTTCAACCTCCTACCCAACACTTCTCCGGGAAAATCTGATTCCTTACCATTATCGAGGGACATGCCTTCCGAGGAAAGCACGAGCCCAGCATTCATTTTCCAGGATCCTAGAGTTCTTCCGTTGGCCGAGGTCATAACCATTTCTTCCAGTGATGAGTCAGTGGGATACACTCCAAGGACTCCACCAGTTGAGAATGATCCTCACTATCAAATGATGGATCCTATTGTTGATGAGCACCATATCAACAACACTCTTAACTATGTAGCCGAAGATAAATCTGAAGGATATTATCCTTTTTGGGATAGAGAAGAGCAGATGAGAGATGAAGAAAAAGATAGATTTCAGCAATACTCTCAATCTGTAGGATATACTCCTCTTAGTTATGCTTCTGAGAGTGAATCTGAGGGATATTCACCTCTTGACTATCTTAATAGTCATTCTATGTAATCGATGGATGTTGAAATCCTTTTGAATAAATAAAAATTCTGTGTTTATTAAAATTTGTGTATACTTCAAAACTTGCTTTGCAAATCGTGTGTTTATATCTTGAAAGCTTTTATGTTTTCCATTTTATCATAAGTTAAAGAATCTAACTTAGATAAGATATCATGTATAAATCAATCATAAAATCATGGTGAAAACTTACGAAAGGATGCGTAACAAACCTGGTACAAGCAAGGATGATGAACAAAGAGACATAGGAGTTCAAGCAACCCTAGACTTGATTCTAGCAAGGTTGTCCAATATTGAGAGTGAAAGAGAAAGGGATAAGTTGGAAAAAGAGTTAAACATTGATAACACAGAAGCTGTAAGTTCTTCTCACGGACGTAATGAAGTTAACCACCATGAAAGAGAGAAATCACCAACCAACTCCGCCGAAAGAAATAGAAAGATAATTTCTACTGAGCTGTGAAGGGACATGAAAAAGATAATACCACCTAAGTTTGATGGTAGTGCGGGAGGTGATGAAGCATAAATTTGGCTGGTCCAAATGGAAAAATACTTTGAAATAAGGAATTATGACGAAGTAACAAAGGCAGCTTGGGGAGCCTACCAATTAGCAGGGGAAGCCTCAAATTGGTGGATGAACAAGAAATTAGAGTTGGATATAAGTTCTTGGAAATTAACATGGGGAGAATTTGTGGAAATCTTCCGTAAGCGGTGGTTGCCACAACTATTCTATGATCAGAAACTTTCTGATTTTCAAGAATTAAAACAAGGAACTATGTCAGTACATGAATACTGGGAAAAGTTCACTAGACTCCTTCGTTATGTTCCGATTTACCATAAGGATGAACGATTCCGCATCAGGAAGTTCATACTTGGGCTAAATGGCAAAATTGGTGGTGAAGTGGACATGCATGGTCCAACTACCATGGACTTAGTCTATGAAAAAGCTATAAAGCAGGAGCAGAAACTCAAAGTTGATTCTCATTGTCAAGAGAAAAAGGAGCAAAAGAAGGACAGCGAGGCTATGGCCAAACAAACTCCAAAGAAGGATGAACCTGTTCGAGAAGCTGCTAAGTCAAAAGGAAAGAGATCTCGCTTCGGTGGGAAAGATTTCCGTAAGGATCAGAAAAGAAGCAACTTCAATAGTGGAAACACTAACAAGTTCAATGAAGGAAACAATAAATCTGGAGAGACTTCCGGAAGAAAAGGACCACCTTCAGGATGTTTCATATGCAAAGGTGATCATTATGCTAGGGAATGTCCAAACAAAACTTCTGGGAATTCCTTGCCTTCTCAAAAGGCTATGTTCCAGCAAAGGATCCATGCAGCGGTTGATGATAGGCAAGCTGACTATCAAATAATGCCCATCGAAACTACAGGTAAATTATTTGGTTTACCTATCTCAGTTCTTATAGATACTGGTGCAACTGAAAGTTTTGTTTCTCCTAGTATAACCAATAAATTGTCTAGAAAGGTTGGGCACATGGCTACATCATGGAATGTAGAATATGCTAATAGTACAAGAGCAAAGGTGGACCAATGTCTCTTTGAGGCTAACTTAGAATTGCCTAGTTTCACCACTGAAGTCAATCTTTATGTCACACCATTAGGATCCTATGACGTCATCTTAGGAATGAATTGGTTGTGGAGACATAGAGCCATAGTTGACTGTGAATCTAAAACAGTTAAATGTTTGGATGACTATGGAAATCAAGTAAATCTTCAAGGGATACCTAAAGAGGTTAAAATTAGACAAATCTCAGCAATGCAATTGCTAAGAGCCAAAAAGAAAGGATGCAAACTTTTTGCAGTGAAGATTGAAGAATTAGGTGACCCCGATGATGAAAGTACACAAGAGATTGAAGATGGAGAAATTGATGAATCAGGAATCTCAGATATGGAGAAATATCCGGTTTTAAGAGAATATGCTGATGTATTTCCTGAGGAATTACCTGGTTTACCCCCTAAAAGAGTCTTTGACTTTTCTATAGACATAATTCCTGGATCCGAACCTGTATCCAAGGTACCATATAGAATGACTACTACAGAATTAGCAGAACTCAAGGCACAGCTAGATGAGTTGCTGACTAAAGGACTGGTAAGACCAAGTGTATCACCGTGGGGAGCACCTGTAATCTTCGTCAAGAAGAAAGATGGAACAATGCGGCTATGTATTGATTACCGTATGCTTAACAAAGCTACGATAAAGAACAAGTATCCACTACCTCGAATTGATGATTTGTTTGATCAAGTCAGAGGAGCAGCCGTATTTTCTAAAATTGATCTAAGATCCGGATATCACCAGCTTAGAGTTAAGGATGAGGATATCTATAAAACCGCCTTTAGAACTCGGTACGGACATTATGAATTCACAGTACTGCCATTTGGTTTGACAAATGCACCTGCAGCATTTATGAACCTTATGAATAGTGTATTCAGAGATTACTTGGATAAATTTGTGTTGGTATTTCTAGATGACATTTTAATCTATTCTAGAAATGAAGAAGAACACAACAGGCACTTAGGAATGGTTCTACAACGGTTGCATGAGCATAAGTTGTATGGAAAACTATCCAAGTGTACCTTCTTCCAACGTAAAGTGCATTACTTGGGACATGTAATTTCAGCCGAGGGAATTGAAGTTGATCCAGCTAAGATCGCAGCAATAACTCAGTGGCCTGTACCTAAGAATGTACCTGAAGTGAGAAGTTTTATGGGATTAGCAGGTTATTATAGGAAGTTTGTTGAAAACTTCTCCAAAATTGCTTTTCCTATAACTTCCCTACAGAAAAAGGGAAAAAGATTTGACTGGAATGAGAAGTGTCAAAAGGCATTTGACCTACTCAAAGAAAAATTAACTACCGCACCAATCCTGAAAGTGTCGGATCCTGAAAGGAGTTTCACAGTTGTCACTGATGCTTGCGGAGAAGGACTTGGTGGAGTACTTATGCAAGATAATCAAGTAATTGCTTATGAGTCAAGAAAGCTGAAACCTTATGAGATAAATTATGCTTCGCATGATTTAGAGTTGGCAGCTGTCGTTCATGCATTGCGAATGTGGAGACACTATTTGCTTGGGAAACCCTTTGAGTTGAAAACTGATCACAATGGTTTAAAATACCTTTTTACTCAACCTAATCTAAATGCCAGGCAGAGGAGATGGTTGGAGTTGATCGCTGATTATGATTTCAATATCAGCTACATCAAAGGAAAAGAAAACAGGGTTGCTGATGCATTAAGTCGAAGACGCCATATAGCTTCTATTGTTGCAATTCATACTGATTTTAAAGATCAAGTGCTCCAGAAATGTGCAGAAGATGAGTATTATATGCAAGTTAAGCAAGCACTCAAGGAGAATCCGGAAGATTCAAGGTATGATGGTTTCAAATTTGAACCAAATGGAATGCTTAGGTATAAAGGAAGGATGTATGTACCTAACATAAGCAACTTAAGAAATTTAGTGTGGAAAGAAGCACATGAGGCTCCATATTCTGGTCATCCAGGAGTAACAAAAATGATGGCCGATGTAAAGCCATTATATTTCTGGAAAGGAATGAAAGGAGATGCTGCTAATTATGTTGCAAAATGCCTAGAATGTCAACGAGTAAAAGCTGAGCATCATCACCCAGCCAGTTTGCTATACCCTCATGATATTCCAGAGTGGAAGTGGCAAGTGATAAGTATGGATTTTGTGCAAGGATTACCTATGTCCAGAAATAAGCACAATACCATACTAGTAGTGGTTGATAGGCTGACTAAAGTGGCTCACTTTATACCTGGAAATCTAACTGATGGAGCACCAATTATTGCAAGGAAATTTGTGCAAGAAGTATTCAGATTGCATGGAATACCTGAAAAGATTATTTCTGACAGGGATGCAAGAATTACTTCTAGGTTTTGGCAAACCTTATTTTCTGCACTCGGAACTCAGCTAAATATCAGCTCAGCATATCATCCGGAAACGGATGGGCAAACTGAAAGAGTAAATCAAGTTTTAGAAGACCTACTTCGGGTATATTGCATGGATCAGCAATATAAGTGGGAAGACTATTTACCTTTAGTTGAATTTGCCTACAATAATTCATACCATTCTGCAATCAAAATGGCTCCGTTTGAAGCCTTGTATGGTCGTAAGTGTCGAACTCCGATAAGTTGGGATAAACTTGAGGATCGAGTAAGTCTTGGACCTGTAATGTTAGCAGAAATGGAAGAACAAGTAAAGAATATAAAGCAAAGGTTAGCCGAAGCTAACAGTCGACAAAAGAGTTATGCTGATGCAAAGAGAATACCTCGAAATTTTGCCATAGGTGATAAGGTTTTGTTGAGAGTCAAACCTCATAAAAGCTCCATAAAATTTGGAAAGTCATCCAAATTAGCTCCACGATATGTAGGACCCTTCGAGGTTTTAGAAGAAGTAAACCCAGTAGCCTATCAAATTGCATTACCACCTGCTCTTGCTCGAATGCATAATGTCTTCCATGTGTCCCACCTTAAGAAGTATATACCAGGTGATAACCATGTTATTGATTGGACTGCTTTACAGGTAAAGGATCCCGGGGTAGTAATGCTCGAGCCCATTAAGGTGCTTGAAGTCCGCAAGCTACGCTTACGGAACAGAGAAGTCTCTCAATGTAAAGTCCAGTGGGATCAATATACTGAGGACTCAGCTACCTGGGAAGACTATGAGGAAATCCGGAGGAAATTTCCTGACATTCTTGAAGCATTCAAGAATGGTGAATAAAGTAGTGTTATGTTTGTTTTTATGCTTAAAATAATACCTTGTTCATCGGGGACGATGAATCATAAGGGGGGGAGTATGTTACACCCTGATTGTATAGCTACTATTGCATAGGATGTATATTGTAAATGTTGAGTCTTTCTAATGAATAAATTGAATTGTTCTTGTAATCAATTGGATGTGTCCTAAATGATTGTCTCATTATCTGATGCTTCTTTTGATGTAAATCTTGAATGAAATTAGCATATTGAGTTATGAAATAATGTTGTTCTAACTTTCTACAATGCTTAATGTATATTACTTTGGTCTTGAGCAAATGACTTCCGTTACCATGTCATGATTTGCAGGAAACAAGTTCGTACCTCGAGACAGAGGAGAGATATCACTCGGGGAAGAACTTGGTTGGGTAAACAGTAATGGATACCAACTGGACATACACACACAAACCATAGAACTGAGTAAGCTAAGTCATTGTTCTGGTTAAAGGTAAGTCATCCGTAGGCTTGTCTAGTATCATTAGGAGTCGTGTCTTCTTCTGAATGTGTAAACAAGTGATGCTTGCCAGTATAACCTTATAAGTAATAAGTTCTGGTTAGAGGTGGATATGTGTATTTGTACATATATACATATGAATACGATATGTACAAGTACCCATAAGTACATTCATGTTGATACAAACGTATTAAGCAGATGGATATGCCATACGTGTGTGTCAATATAAATGTATTTAAGGATACTTATACATATAATATATATAAATATATATACAAGTATACATACCCACAGCTAACGTGATGAATGAATTATATATAGTAACAATATCTTGCCTCTGAATTTATACAAATACATATATATACATTTACATGTTTTCATATAAGTATTGATTGAGGCACAGTATATAAACGTATAATGTAAATGAATATATATGTATAGGTATAAAGATAAGTATTTTTATATATTTAATATTATATTAAAATATCAATATAATATAGTTTAAAAATGTATACGATATCATTTAAATTAATAATTTAAATAATTATACAAAAACTATATTATATAAATATTTTAATAGAATATATAAAATATATTTAAATAAAAGAATTTACAAATCAAATGAAATGTAAACTAAACATTTTAAACTTTTTTATAAAATAAGAATGAAAATCATAGAAGAGAATAAAAATCGCGAATTTCTCTAAGAATACTCCAAATCGCGAATTTCTCTAAGGAGACTTCATTGCGTTGAATTTTTAAACTCCAATTCTGAGCCTTCAGCAAATGCGTCACATTTGTATTGAAATTTATTAAGCATTATTGAGCAAAATTTGAAATAAAGAACACAGCCGTTAAAAAATGGCGAATGAAAATAGAAAAACGCGCAGGAGATTCGCGCGGTTAGGGCAGACGTTTGGAATCTGTCAAACGGATTCATACTTAGCAAGAAAATGGATGTGGAC
>VDFB02287721.1:0-17086 GCA_007258455.2 Sequoia sempervirens | reverse complement strand
TACATGATGATGATAATTTAAAGTGTGTATGCTTATGATGATGATTATGAGGATTCCTACATGGATGTTATTGGCATGCTTAAACCAACAGATCTAAGCTGGCAAAATTAAAATGAATCTATTTGATGAATGATGAACTATATGATGAAAAGATGCTTAGGCAATAATAAATCTAAACTAACAAATTTAAAATGAATATGATGGATGGATGATGATCTATATCATGAAAAGATGCTTAGACTAACAAATTTGAAATGAATCTAATGGATGAATGATGGTCTATATGATGAAAATATTCTTAGACTAAAAAATAAAAAATAATCTTTAAATGAATCTAAATGGATGGATGATTCAAACTGGATCATAAAAATATTCTTAGAATAACAAATAAAAACTAATAGCTTTAAAATGAATCTAAATGGATGGGTAATAAATTAAATGATGAAAAGATGCTCAGACTAACAAAATAAAAACTATCAACTTTAAAATAAATCTAAATGGATGGATGATGAACTAGACGATGAAAATATGCTTAGACTAACAAATTAAAAAAACTAACAACTTTCAAATGAATCTAAATGAATGGATTCATATGAACTATATGATGAAAATATGCTTAGAATAATAAATAAACTGAATCTAAATGGATGGATGATGAACTATATGATGAAAAAATGCTTAGACTAAGAAATAAAATGAATCTAAATACATGGATGATGAAATATATAATGAAAAAATTCTTAGACTAACAAATTTAAAATGAATTTGAAGGATGAATGATGATCTATTGATGAAAAGATGCATACACTAATAAATAAAATGAATCTAAATGGACGGATGATGATCTATATGATGAAAATATGCTTAGAATAAAAAATAAAATGAATCTAAATGGATGGATGATGTGATTATGATTAAAATATGCTTAGATTAACAAATAAAATGAATCTAAATTGATGGATGATATGAATATGATGGATGAGATGACATATTGACATGTGTGGATGCATGTGTCATACCATGATACATTGGACAAAAAAGTGGGGCAAGATGAAGATGGAAAGATGGAGGGAAGAAGATGGGCGAGGAAGGATCAAATGCACATGGGATCAACAATGAAGTTAGGACAAGGCAATAGATGGGATATGTAGGAATGTGTGAGGGTTTTGAATGCAGTAATTAAATTAAAATTTAGCAAGCACTTAATTGGATATAACATGTGATATTATGCACCAAGGTATGAGGAACCGAGGTGAATGTGTATTCAATGCATATGAATGACTCAATAAACAAAAAGGTTAATCCAACATTTCACAGGGTCACAGGGGGCCTTGGTGGGTACAATGTTAGATAACCACATATTGAAGGAATGCCCCAACATAGCACAAGCTCTTGATGGGCCTTGGCAATTACAATGTGGGATAACCATGCAAACACAATATGCAAAAAAATAAAGAATTTAGACCCATTTTTACCAATCAAACCACACCACAATATGAAGAATTGTGATGACCTTGAAGAGGTAAAGTAGGAAGCTAAAAAGAAATATAAAAAAAATTGTATCTATGAAATAATATACACCTTTACGAATTTAGATATTTTGGTATAAGTGGTGAAGGTGAGGGGGATGACTTCTACCTACTTCATAAAATACTTTGTCGCAGTGATAATGAATTTATGACCATGGGATGATGAGGGATGGATCTTATTGACTAAGTCAAGGCTCCATTGGGAAAAGGGCCAAGGGGCAACGATAGGTTACAATGCTTGAGATGGTACATGAATGTGATCTCCATGTTGTTGACATGCAAGACATCATTTGACATATTGACATTCATCATGCTCTATTGTAGGCCAATAATACCCTATTTTGAGAAGTTTTTTAGCCAATACCATTCCACTAGCATGTGCCCCACAAATATTAGTGTGTACCTCTTATAATGTTGTATTAGCTTCCATTGCATCTAAACATTAAAGTAAAGAATCATCATAGCCTTGAGGATAAAGTGTATCTTCTAGGAGGGTATAATAGGATCTGCATCGGATAAAGGATTTATATTGATTACATGTAAGATTGGATGTTAGGGCTTGATCATGGATATATGGGTCTAGATATCATGACACCAAAGGGATTTGACATCATTAAAGCAACATTGGAAGATTAAAAAAAATTAAAGCAACACAATTTTAAAATATCCACATCAGAACTTTCTAATGATTATTTATATTTGAAAAAACACCCCCCCATTTGCAAGTTATTACTATAGACATCAAAATCTGGTTTAAGCCTGTGACTTCAATATTCTTCATAATTTGTATTTCTTCATGGTTATGATTAAATAATGTCAATTATTTAATTAATCTCTAAAGTCTTTATTTCATCTATTAATTAAATACTTTTAACTATTTAATTAATTCACATTTTCTTTATTCTATCTGATTAATTAAATAAACACTTTTTATTTAATTATGTTACTAATTAACCTTATCCTTCTTGTCAAATTAAATAAATTCTTATTTAATTTTCCCTTTATCATATTTCAACTATAATTAAATAAATTCTTTATTTATTTAATTATTCATTTAATTCCTCCATCACTTAATTAAATAAATCTTATTTATTTAATTATTCTTCAAATATCAAATCTTGAATTAAATGAATTATTTAATTCATAAATTATATTTTAATGCATTCTTCTATAGTTAGATAATTGTGTAAGTTATCTAAGTATTCACTTTGACTCGACTCGAGATCTATTTAAATTGATCGATTAACTCCTGATTTAATGTCTGAGTTGCTTTCTTGAGTAATCTCTGTCATATCATTTTGTCATCTAGTTCTAATTCGTTTGTGTGTACATGCATATTAATTAAATATCTTTATTTAATTAATTGAATCTTGTGTGTGTGTTCAAACAAAGAGTTGCTTTAATCCATCCTTATCTTTGTCATGCAAATATAATTCTTTTGTTTTCAAATACCAAACTCAAAGATTAAATCATTTATTTAATCTTTATTTCTATTTATAATTTGTATCACTCATGTCGCTACTAACAGTTATCAGAATGCATGTCTAATCTTTCGATCTCAATCATCCGTTGATCTTTTGATCCTGGCCTATCATTCGAATGATCAATTTTCTATAAATTGATTTGTCTTTCATCATTTCAATCTCTCCCAAAATCTTATGACTTTTGGAAGCATATCTATTATTTGAATTTTCGATGTTTTGCTAAATCACTATCACAAGCTATACTTGCACAAGAGAAATCTAAGGGAAATTATACTACAACGACAAAATGGAGAATGGAAATCAAGGTTATACATGGAATTATGTAGATATTGGGTGAGATTGTTCAGTTTATTTACATTTTAGTTTTCCTTTGTTCTCTAGTGTTTAGATTAGTTTGCATTAATCTTTGATTGCATGTTTAACCTTTCTTCTGCATTTTCTAGATGTTACATTTGGTGAACCTGATGTGAAGACACCATATTTGCATATCTGTAGATTGTTATTTGATTTTTGCAGGTTTTTGTACAAAACGATGCATTTGTTTGACGAAACGATGCAATTGAAACTTAGAGATGCAGATGCTTGATGAAACGACGCAACTAAAATACTACACCGCATTTGACATTGAAAATGACACAATTGACTTACTTGATCGCATTTGGATCGAAAACAACGCATCTGAAAAATATTTACACATTTGTTATTTTCTGAGCTGCAACTGATTGGTAAAATCCCGCAATGCATCTAATAGAGAAAACAACGCATCTGACTAGTAAATTTTTAGGTTTAGATTTTCAATTTACAGTTTCCTTTCTGTTTTTATTTTCGCTAATCTTTTATTTTCAACGTGTGTCTTGAGGAATTAACGAAGTTTTTGCAGATCGATAATCAAAGACCAATATCAAAACTACTAATGGATCTTTCTGGAGAACGCATGTCGAAGACCCTAGTTAAATTTTTGAAATAGATTATTTGGTAGTGTAGCAAATCTTTCATTTGGATTAAAATTAACAAGTGTCTACTGTGTTTGGTGCGAAATAACATTTGTGTTATTACCCTCACAATTCGGTATATCGAAGTATCCTCTCCCCTTGCCCATCTGTGTGATCCTAGGTGTAAGAGAAATGGTTACTTACTCTAGAACTTGGGCTTGTTCTGGTGGGAAAAAGTACTCACCCCAGGACAACTCAAACCAGTAGCACCTTGAACCTGAGGGACTTCCAGCCGGTATATAAAAGTGGATTCTTGGGTAAAGCCCAAGAATCACATGTATGGTTCCGACAAGATGGATTCGAAAGGGGGCTCTCACCGCATTGATCATGCCCTACGAATGGAATGCCCAAATTAAACACCTTTGTTTGTAGTGTCCAAAATCCTTCTATTTACTGGTGCAGCAGGCAGACCTATGAAGTCGTCTCATATTCTTACAGTTCATGTGTAGAGATGAAAGTATGACATGGGATGTTCATGGGTATTGTCGAGCTTAGCTACCCCGAATGACGTTAATGAGCCATGGAGGGGAGCCAGAGGGGTCAAGCTACTAATGATCTGCCTTGAATAAGTGTAGTTGGGAAAACCCAAGTGAGAACTCAGTAAATATTGTCTTACACAACCTAGGATGTGCTTGTCTTTTGTCAAATTAAACGTTATTTGAGTCCAAAATCAAACTGAAAACACTTTTTCTTATGATTGTATTTGTTTTCCAGAACTTCATCACAAAAAATAACATCAGTTTTATATCTCCATTCACTAAAAACATGAAACTATCAAACATAATCGCAACTGTTCACCGGAGAGTCGCATTTGTTCTGTCGACTCGCATCTATTTAGCCTAGAGTCACATCAGCTAGATTAGCTCACACTTGCTCTATCGAAAACTACATCTAAGTTAAAACATCGCACTTGTGATCTTATGTGACGCATCTGAAAAGGTGAGCCGCAACTACAGTCTAGAATGATGCATTTGTACTATCGCAGAACTTTGATCGGTACACAGAGTTTAGAAAACTGTATCTGCTACAGTTTGAGTCACAATTTCCATCATGAGTCGCATATGTGAGAAACTACACCACATCTATCTGATACCAAATATTGAATTTTACCAGAAACTCACAACTGATCACAAGGAAACCACATCTGTGAAACATAACCGCATCTATGAGATTCTACAATGCATCTGCCTGATTATTAGAAAACTAGAATTTATAGTCACAGTCCATTCGACACAGTCATACCAGTCTTTGATCTATCTTTTCACAATAGTCCTTGGATAGAAACCTAAATTGATTTGCTCAATTTTGCATCCTTTAGGTATCATTTAGTCATAAATATAGTCGTTCTAATTCTAATTTTTAGTTTCATCTTAGACTACATATTATCTTTAGATCAAACTTTTAGGAAGGTCACTTTTACAAACTTTAGAATAGGTCCATTTTCTACACTCTAGAAAAATCATAGCGTCAACGAAATTTGTCATTGAACCTTGTCCTATCATCATATCCTTTGTCCTACAAAGATTCCTCCTAGCTCATTAGTCTAGTTAGGAAACTCACCTTATCTTTGATCTTAGTCCTACATTGGTTCTTTGACATAACTAAATTGCACCTTGGTTAGACTTTAGGTAGTTGGTGCCCTCGTCTTAAGTTTACAAAATTGATTACCTTAGAAGCTTGCTTAGACTTTGCATCTCTAGATATTGTCATTCTAGACTAACGTCATCTTAGAACATTCCTTATTTTGCATTCAGAAAATCCCAAAATCATAGACTAGTTTCATACTGTCCATAGACATAGTTTTGCATTCCTCGCATATTGAGCTTATCTTATATGGTTGAAACTAGGTCTACAAGAAAAAAGAGATAAAAGATGTCAAACCCAAATGAATTCATCAATCCATTCTCGTCGAGACCTCATAGGACTTTGTTGGAAAAATTCACCACTAGAGACCTTGAAGGACACATTAGATCAGAAGACATAGAGGTTGTTGCACAAGACCCTGAGTTTGCCTCTTTTGTAGATGAGTATCTAGCAAATGATCGCCAATGCTACTTAGCCAAATTGTTAGTTGAAGGTGCTACTTTACCTATAGGATTTGATATTAGCACTATACAAACTCAACCTACACAAGGGACAACTGCAACGACTACTAGTACCTCTATACCTCAGGTTAATATAGCCATACCATCTGGCATACCTACACAGAGTACGACAGTCCACACATCTCCATTCGGTACATGTGGCATTACATCAATATTTAATTTCATTGTAGGGGCATCATCGCCCACTCCCTTCGGTCCTCTTATTGGGAATAAAAGATCTAAAACATCAGCTTCTACACCAAATGTCAGTGTCACTGGTACCATACCATAGTCAATAGCCATACCTAGTGTTCATGTCACTAGTACTATACCGCAGACTACACAAACAAGAGGAATTTCCTCATTCCAATATGGCAATCAGAATCCATTCTCCCAGATTGGTAGTCAAAATCCATTTACACAGATTCTAAATCAGAATCCATTCTCATGGATTCCAAGTCAAAATCTATTCACACATATTCTGAATTAGAACACATTCACCAGCATTTTGAATCCAAATCCATATCAAATACCAACATTCAATCGAAACCCATCACGAGACCTTGGATTTTAGAATACATACATAGATCCGCATAATCCGCCCAACACATCATTAACCCAGGTTGACGTCTTGCAAACACAAATGCATGCACTACTAACACAAATGGATAACATGGCAGTGTCAACTAAGAAAACATTTTCAACAAGGGACATATGCCCATTTCCCTTTGATAAATCATTGTACATGACACCTTTCCCTCATGGGTATGTCATACCAAATCTGCCTAAGTACAATGGAAAATGAAACTCAATAGAACATATAAGGGAATTTTCTACCATGTGCATAAATGTTGCTTATGACCCCACATATCTTATGAGACTATTTCCAAGAAGTGTTGTAGGAATTGCACTCAAGTGGTTTTCAAGTCTAGACTATGGCATCAAATCATGGGGTGAACTGGTTGAGAAATTTGTTGAGCAATTCTCCTTCAACATACACCACAAGATAAATATAGCAACCTTGTGCCACACAACACAAAATGAAAGAGAAAATTTCATCGCTTGCTTCCAGAGATGGAGGACTATAGCTAGCTGGTGTCCTATCGAGATACATAAAAAACAAAAAGTCACTATGTTCTAGGAAAACCTTCATGCGAAACTAAGGAGTAACTTAAGGGTACATTGTCGCACATCCTTTTCGGAACTAGTGGAAAAAGGGGTTATAATAGAAAAGGATCTCATTGAAAAAGGAGAACTTAAGACACCGACATCTAATAGAAATCCAATAGTGCAAAATACCCCCAATGACAAAAACAAATTTTGGTCTTGGAACAAAAACATTACCAATGATGGGGTAGTTGATGCTAAAATTGTACAAGTAGGACCAATCATCACATTACGAGGACCTAACCATTTTGTCATCATTCTTAACACTGTCAATCAACCTCCCAACATAGTCCAAACTACTCGATGTCCACAACAACAAAGGAGGTTTCAAAAACATGAGTTCACTCCCTTAGGGGAACCCATCGAGTCAGTGTTCAAACAACTGTTACAACATAATCTTATACAACTTCAAGAGCCAAGACAATGTGATCCAGGAAAATTTAAACCAGTTTGGTGGGATGACAATGCCTTTTGTGATTATCATATAACTAAGGGAGATAACCTACAAAATTGTCTCCAATTGAAAAATATCATACAGGATCTTGTCGAGAAGAGAATTATTGAAGTTAGCGAACAGAAACAAAAGTCATCAAACACTAATCATCAAGTCTTTTTTGATCCACTGCATGATCATGGGAAAGGAAATGTCCCCAATTTGAGTAACAAAACTGATATGCCACCCAACTACGCTAATATCAAACATGATTATAATAGTGGAAAAATTAGTAATCACCTTCATGTCGCCGATGAGAATATCAATACCATTACCATCAATACAACTCACGAGTGTGTTGTCAACACTTGTTGTACTAAAATCACTATCCAAGGTCCTCCATCGCAAAAAACACCACAAACTTCCAAGTTGCACTATAACTTACTTGATCAATTGGGGAAGACCCCAACCCAAATCTCTATCTTGGAACTGTTACTTATCTCCCCTGAGCATCATTTCATTTTAGACAAAGCTTTACAAAGCACCACTATCCCTAATGATCTCTATGTCAATCTTTTCTAGGAAATAGTAGGCTACTTGACCAATAATCATTATGCCACATTCTCCAAACAATACTACGCAACTAAAAAGACAAATCATAACAACCCTTTACATCTTGAAGTCCTTGTTGACGACACCAAAGTTAGATGAGTTTTGGTAGATAGGGGAGCATGGTTATATCTATGCACTTTAAAACTAATTAAGGCATTAGGTTTCTCAGAAGCATGCGTAGACACAACCAAAAGTATTGTCATTAAGGCTTATGACGATGAGGAACAAAAATCAAATGGGGTGGTAACACTTCCTATCAGAATTGGTCCTGCAGTAATGGAGACAAAATTCCAGTTCTTGGATCTCACCCTTCCATACAACCTTTTGCTAGGCAGACCATGGATTCATGCCATGAAGGTAGTCCCTTCCATGTATCATCAATGTCTCAAATTCCCTTACAATGGCACTGAAATAAACATAGATGGTGACCCATATCCATTCCAATATTGTACCAATCTAAAAGAGATAGCCCAATGCCAAGTTCCAGTAAACCAAGAGGCTTCATCGTCCAATTCATCTCACTATGTCGATCTTTCCACTCTCACTATAACATCCACTTCACCTTCATTTCCTGCCACTCCTAGGGTTGAGATCCAAGACAAGGGTTGTGGAGAATATTACATGAAGACATCTTATTGTGTTAGCCATCTAATTCCTCCTAAGTCATATGGTTTACCTACATCAGATAGGAGACAATCTATGGTCACTATACGCATTCCTCCCACAACAACTTTCACTAAATGGGGAGAATTAAGCAAAGAAGTCATAAGTACAAAAGGTGTCACCTCCTGCTTGTATAGAGAAGATAATGAAGAACCTCTCTCACTTGCTCACATTCCTATAGATCTATATGGAAAAGGTTTCACAATCATGCAAAGCAAGGGATATAATGGATAGAGTGGTTTAGGCTTAAATCAAGATGGGAGGATTGAACCAATCTTTGTTTCTTAGTGGCCAAAAGGCTTAGGGCTTGGGTTTCAACCAATTTAGATTGACGTTCCTAGTACCACATCACCCTTAATCGAGGAAGTAAGTGCTTCAGAAAATATTAAGACATCTCACGAACCATCTGACCAACACTATTGTGACTCCCCTGACTCAAATGAATATGAGTGGGATTCCTTATCCTCCACCTCTTCCATGAACCTTGAAAATCTATTTGGAGAAGTTGACTTAATGTTGAAATCCTCACCAAATCCATTGAATTCTTGTCCACCAAAGAACATGACAAAGGAGGAATGGTTTACACATTACTATTGGGAATCACTTGATCCTATCTCTTGGAAACTTGATACCTGTATTTTAGATAACCAAACCTTGGCATTAGGCCCATCTCTCAATCCACCTAGATCTAATCCAAAGAGCAAAAAGGACTTAGTACAAGATTTTTGTGACCATATGAACAACTCAATCCTTACTTTGACTCCGTTAAACTTTGATAACTCCAACGATGTCATGCCCTTAGTTTATCCCAAACTCATTGATTGGGACCAACAAGACACACGTGTCTTAGACATTTTTGAGAACGACGAAGCAATTGTTGAGTTCCTGGGATTATGAGGAGGCATACCTAGTGGTGATCACAAGGTTGGTTTTACCATTGACTTGGACAACAAAGCATATTTTGGAGAATTTGTTCAACCCTCCAATCGCAAAAATGAGAAAAAGAATAAAAAAATAAAAAAGAGAGTCTCTAGGTGAAAACCAAAAGGCACCTCTAGACAATGAAAAAGTAAAAATAAAGGACACATCAAAAGGTGAAAACCTCTTTGAAGCAACTAAGGATGGAGGTTTGAACATTCTCCCCTTTGCATAGAAAAATTCACCCATGCTCATTGAAGAATCAGTAGAAGTCAACATAGGCACAGAAGAGAATCCTCGATTGGTCTATTTTGCAGCATCATTAACAAAAGAAGAGCAGCCAGAATTCCACAACTTCTTTAAATAGAAACAAATAAATTTTGCCTAGTCATATGCAAACATGCCTAGGCTAGATCCTAAACTTGTTCTACATCACTTTCCCTTACAACCAGGTGTAAAACCAATGAAACATAAATTGAGGAAAATGCACCCACAAATTGTTTTACTAGTCAAGGCAAAACTCAAGAAACTGTTAGACGTTGGTTTCATTAGATCAATCAACTATGCAAATTGGATTTCCAATCTTGTACTAGTAACTAAACCAATAGGGGGCATCTGCATCTGCACATATTTCAGAGATATCAACAAGGCTTGCCCTAAGGATGACTTCCCTTTGCCTAACATAGACATGATAGTAGACATGACAACAGGGTATGAGATGTTGTCCCTTATGGATGGATTTTTCGGATATAATCAGATCAGAATTGCAACTAAAGAGGAACCCAAAACAACTTTCACATGTCCTTAGGGAATGTATTGTTGGAATGTTATGCCCTTCAGACTCAAGAATGTTGGAGCAACCTATTAGCATGCTATGACCACTATTAATCACGATCTTGTACACACTCTTATGGAGGATTATGTCGATGACCTTATAGTTAAATCCAAGACAAGGGCAGAACATTTACAGGTTTTAGACAAGATATTTCAGAGGCTGGAGAAGTATAAATTGAGACTAAATCCCAAGAAATGTGTGTTTGGGGTACAATCAGGAAAGCTTTTAGGGTATATCATTTCCAAACGAGGCATTGAAGTGGATTCGGCCAAGGTAAAACCAATCATAGACATGCCTCCACCAACTAATCTCAGTCAACTAAGGACATTACAAGGGAGACTGCAATCCATTAGAAGATTTATAGTACAGTTAGCAGATAAGACACATCCTTTTCAACATTTACTTAAGAAAGGGGTACCCTTTGCATGGACAGTTAGGTGCCAAGAGGCTTTTCAACTAATCAAAGAATATCTACTCACACCACCAGTCTTAATGCCACCTGTTGAAGGACGACCACTGATTCTCTATATTTCAGCAACCCATTCATCACTCAGAGCATTGCTTGCACAAAATGATGATGAAGGTCATGAAAGGGCAGTATACTATATCAGTCAGACTTTGGTAGGTTATGACCTCAACTATAGTACCATTGAACGTGCCTATCTTGCAGCAGTATTCTCTACTCAAAAACTAATGCACTATATGCTAAACCATCAAACAATGTTCATTGCCAAAATAGATCCTCTGAAATATCTTTTAAGCAAAGCAACATTAATAGGGCAACTAGCCAAATGGGTTATGATACTTGGTGAGTATGATATCCAGTATGTAGAGAGAAAGGCTATTAAAGGACAAGTCATTGTTGATCAGTTAGCTGATGCACCAATACAAGCAGATCATCCATTACTGCATTTTCCGATGAGTTTATATTCACAATTGAAAAAACATAACATGGAAACTATAATTTGATGGCTCACATACAAATCATGGCTCAAGGGTTGCATATTGTTTATCACACCATAGGGTGATTCTCATCCCTAAGTCATTCAGATTGCATTCCCATGTACTAACAACATAGCAGTAGTATGAGGCTCTAGTGACAGGGTTACGCATGGCAGTCAAGTGGAAAATTAAGAACCTACAGGTATATGGCAATTCTCAACTAGTAATCAGACAGGTAAATGATGATTATGAGACTAAGGATGAGAAGCTTGCTCCATACAAACACATGGCAGATAGCTTTAAGGAGTACTTTGACAAGGTCAAATTTCATCAGATACCTCATGTTTTAAATAAGGCAGTAGATGCTATGGCTACTATTGCATCACTTCTAGACATTCCTAGCAATGTGCCTATGTTTGAGTTCTTGGTAGAATAGCTTTTGGTCCTAGCCTACAATATCCCAGATTCTAAGATGGTATGTGACATTGTTGATCCTGATTCCCCATGGTACAAAGAAATCTATGACTACCTCCATGTTGAAATCATACCCCCTGGCCTTTCAAATAAACTTTCATTAATGTAGTATTGTCTGCTAGTCACCCAATACACCATCATTGAGACACCCTATATAGATGCCTAGATACCCTCTAACATTGTCTCACTGGCGAAACATCAAAGCAACCTTGTGTAAGTACATGTGAGGGTATATGTGGTCTCTGGCCTCTCAGCTTCCTACCTTAGCTAAAAAGATTATGAGATTAAGCCGCCTATTGGCCTACTATGGAAAATGACTCATATGTCTTTGTAAAGAAATGTCTCCAATGTTAGGTTCACGAAGACTTGATACATGCACCAACATAGGAGCTCCATCCCATAATGTCACCATGGCCCTTCACTAATTGGGGACTTGACCTCATAGGTAAGATCCATCCCACGCCATCCAATGGCCACAAGTTCATCATCACCACCACAAAGTATTTTATGAAGTGGATTGAAGCTATTCCCATGACATACATTACCGACACATAGATCTCTAAGTTTATCATGAACTATATCATATGTCAGTATGGTGTCCCTCAGTCCATAATCACAAATAAAGGCCACCCATTCAAGAACCAAGAAGTATGCCATATCTTTGCATGAATTTCATGCCCAACATCACTTTTGCACTCCATACTACCACAAAGTGGTAATGGCCAAGGTAGGCATCTAACAAAACTATCCTAGAACTTCAAAAGACTCTGTTAATGATGTTGGTCGCGGATTGGCATTTGCTAACTTCTTATCCCGCCTTATGGGCTTATCGCACAAGCATCCGTACTCCTACTGGTGCCACTCCATATTCACTAGTATTTGGTTTTGAAGCCATTCTTCCTATCTTCCCTGAGGGTATCCTTGAAGGGCACATTGATGATGAAGAGTATCGACTATCGAGAGTTCATGAGCTATAATTCTTAGATGAGCAAAGACAGAAGGCACTAGACCATCTCCAAGCATATCAAAATCACCTTCATCGTAGCTATGACAAGAAGGTCTTCAACAGAAACTTTGACATTGGTGACCTAGTCTTAATGGAGAACCCAAAGAATCAAGTAGTCAGAGAGAAATTGAGAAAGTTTGAACCTAACTAGTTAGGACCTTATATTATTACAGAAGCCTTTGGATCAAGAGCATATCAACTCTCTACTCCTGAAGGGGAACCATTTTCCTCACCAATCAATAGTCTTCATCTAAAGAAGTTCTATGCATAGCTTCTAAGGGCCTTGTCTTAATTAGCAAAAATACAAAAAAATCAAAAAATCAAAAAAAATCATTACCTAGGTGAAAACCTGGCAAACAGGCATCTTGGTAACATCAAAAAAATCCAAAAATCCAAAAAATAGTAAAGAGAACCACTATCCAATAGTGAAAACCACTGATGGTTCTCTTGGATAAGTACCATGGTGAAAACCTGGCAAACAAGCGCCATGTGTAGTTGACTCTACTCCTTTTTCTACTATTATTCTAATCTAACATCCCTATACATAGTCCACTTCCCTATACATATCCCTTATCCTTGTACATATCCCTTATCCCTATACATACTATATATCCCTATACATATCACTTATCTTTCCCATCCATCGCTTGTACATACCATTCGCAGTAAGTGGTAGTTTTTCCCATAACCTGGAACGATTGACATCGAGTGCATTTCATATCCCCCATTTTATCCTATTCATAATTAATTGGTCTGATACTCGATTGGGGGAAAACACTTGACATGCGTCATATTGGTTCTTACATTGGTTGTGTTGAAGACGTAAAACCTAGAAAAATCCAAAAACATCACAAAATGTCTTGAGAAAATACAAAAAACATCAAGAAACTTCAAAAAGACAAAAAAAAACCAAAACATGTCGAAAATCCAAAAACAAAGTTAGAGTCAATTGCACTTGTCAGTCTTTGTCATATGTCAAACTACATTGCCTCTGTGACTGGACATAGGCAAGGCCATCTACTGATGTTCCCTCGAGGCATTAGGTCAATATGTTTCAGTTGTCCGTATAAAATCATGATTCAATCCATATGTCTATATGACAAGGTCATTGGTCGTGTCGAACTACGAGGTCTTTGCATGTATAACGTAGGGAAGGCCATCCATCGATGAGCCCTCGAGGCCACACTAGGTCAATCCATTAGGGTTCATCACATTTACAATCACACACGTCTTCTACTTGTAGTTAGTCTTGTCAGTCAAAGTCAAGTCGAACTACGAGGTCTCTACGTGTATAACATAGGAAAGGAAATCAATCGATGAACCCCCGAGGCTACACTAGGTTAGTCCTTTAGGGTTTGTAGTCACACACAGTCAATTGTAAACACATCATATCAAGACATGTATCAATCTAGTGAACAAGTCAGCAATTCTCTAAGTCAAATCAAACAAATTGCCAAAGCAACTAATGTCTACTATAGGATATGTCCTTCCTGGAAATAGACATCATCAAAACAATCAACCTATGTCTTATTCAGGATGAGTCCTTCTTGAATATTGATATCAGCAAAATAATCAGCTTATGTCTTATACAGGATGAGTCAATCAATCCTTTTATCAATCAAAACAAATCAAACAAATAGATCAAGTTTTGGCAAATATATTACTGGTTTTTTGACTTTATGGCTGATTTATCTTATCATTTGATTTGACTTTATGATGGGAATTACGTTACTAGCTTTCTCAAGTATGTCCCATGAAGGATTTAGAGAAGCAACAATGTATCAGAATTCTATTTTCTTTCACTATTGTTTGTCAACTATCTGTTAAATTTGATTTTGAGTCATGTTACTAGTTTCCTCAAGGATGTACCATGAAGGATTTAGAGGAGCGATGACGTCTCATGACCCATCTTTTATTTTGTTTGTTGTATGTGGTTTGTCCTGACAAAAAGACTGGGGCAACTATGCCCTTAGTATGAGTTAACGACAATCCTTGTCTGCAATTGCATGTTGTTAGCAAGCGGATGACCTTGCATACCTTGATCTATGTCATATCATGGTGTTTTTCTCCATTTGTATTAGTCCTGCCCAATGATGCTAAAGTGCAACACCTTTAGTGATACATCAAAACATCAAAGATTGCTAATACTAACATTCCTCTCATTTCTTTTATTATTTCTCAATTTTTCTTTCCACACTAATAGTTCTTCTTTCTTGCATTATGATGGAGTCCTATGACACACAAAAATATAAATCATCCTGCATATACATTCATGTTAGAAACATCAGTTCAAAATCATACATCATCAATCATGCATACATCTTGCATTTGAAATATAAAAACATATAGGCATTTATCATATCTAGGACATCATGGCATAATAGACATTGAACATCATAGATTACATATCATAAGCATTATATGTACATAACAAATATAAATACATAAATCACATTACATATGTATAGCATCACATGTAGAAAGCATTGTACATATAACATCATATTGCATCTCATAATTATAAAGTGCATACATAACATCCATCGACATCATAGATATTAATACATACATCATCACATAGAATCAACATCACATCATAGGTTGCATAAACACATCATAAAGTAGATATGATCATCCATCACATAGGCATCTCATATAGACATAAACATGTATAAATAAATGACTACATAATCAACAAATAGAACTGGATATCATGATAATCGTCGCCAAAATCATATATATATATATATATATATATATATATATATCGCTCAAAAGTGTCACATCACAATGTCATAATGTATCAATAAATATGGAAGCCTGCAGGCTATATGATCATAATACAATGTCTCAGTACATATCAAGAAATGTCCCTATCCCGAACTGCCACTGCTATCATGACTAGAGTATGCGGATGAATGATGTTGAGATCCTGATGACCTATGACCTGAATGTGGCTTGTCGTATGGACCAGATCTATGTGGCTGCTCAACACCCTTTGTGCTAACTGTCCTGGTATGCGTCCTAGTCTAAGACCTGTCATTGCGCACCTATGAAAAACTCAGAGCCCATCTCTTTGGAGGAACTGTTGCCTCATACAAATCTCTGTAATATGTAGCCCTCTCAACAAATCTGACTAGCTCTCAAGAAAATGCCTCTATTGGCTCACTGTAAAGAGCTCTAATCTCTATAAATTGCTGCTTGGTCTCCCATCTCAGAGCTATGGTCTGATCCCTATCCATGTAGGATTTATCCCTCTCCATCTGTACATCTCACTCGAACATCAAAACCCTCATCTACTCCAAAGATGCAAGCTGAGCACGAAGTGTAGCAGTGTCAGGATCAACTGCCCCTGTATCATCCTATCTCACCCTCTCCAAACCATCATACTCATCCTCTAACTCCTCCAAAATCTTGTCTCAGACCTCACACTCCTTATCATCCCCCTCCTCATCATCATCTTGATAAACACCAAGTAAGCCAAGGGCATCAATCTCTGCCTCCTCTCTGCTCGCCTCCTCCCTTGCGGCATGCTCCTCATCCCTGCCAATCTCAACATGCACCTCCTCCTCACCTCTGCCAATATCTGACATGTGCACATCATCCTCCTCCCATCCCTCATCGCGGATACGTGATAAAGGTGGCCCTCATCCCCTTCATCCACGCCTCCCTCTCCCACCACCCTGCCAACCACCTCCATGACCATCTCCATCATCACCATGACCACCTCCACCTCTCCGACCTCTGCCTCTGCCATGCCTGTCGCACAATCCTGTCCCTCGCCGCTCTATCGACGCATCCTGATCTGGGTCTGTAAGGGGAATCGGCCTATGAACAACCCACCATTGATCATATGCCTTAGTGGTACCTGGATTGACCAAACCATCTCTCCACCCCCACTGCACTACCTGCAATGCATCAATATTTGCCTCAGCCCTGGCCACTGG
>VDFB02287720.1:0-55610 GCA_007258455.2 Sequoia sempervirens | reverse complement strand
GGTATGCCATAAATGGCATGAGGATTAGGTTGACCTAATCATATGATTAAGGTTGTGCAAACATGTGATTAAGGGGGCTAATGAAGGATTAGGGACAAGTTGCAAGTTATGGAGGATGTGACTTTAATCTTGATTAAGTGTGTGCACATCCTAATCATGAATTAATTAAACTAATCTAGATTAAAGGGAGATTATGGAGGATGGGACAAGGAAAGAGAAAAAAAGGAATTTTAAATTGATTTAAATTCAAAAGGCCAAATGACTAAATTAAATAAATTGATGTATTAATATAATTCAGAGAGGAAAGGGGTGAAAGGTAAATTATTTAATTAATAAATTAAATACTTTAAGAACCTTAGAAAAAGGGTAAATATTAATTAAATAAATCATTTAATTAATATCGATGGGGAATATGAAATAGATGAATAAAGGGGATGAATTTGACCATACAGGAGTGGTCAAATTCAAATGTCTACACACTCTACCTTCAACCTAAAGAAGGTGCAAGCATTATTATGGCTCATTTGGGTGATTAGAGATCTCTCAAAGTGAGTCACCCATTATCATATCTCATTCATGCATCTCATTCTTGCACATTAGAATAAAGTTGCATTGCATTTCGTATTTCCTAGTCTTAGACACACTTGAGGCTATGGATTATGTTCACATTTACATTCAAGTTTCATTATCTACATCAAGGAATAATTACCAAAATAGGAGTTCGACTGAGGAAAACCCCCCATAAGAAAATCAAGTCTATATTATGTTTTACAGGTATTTTTACAGATTTGGATCCGAAAATCAATTTGGGAGAAAAGAGCAGGTGTTGAAGTACATATCTGAACTTTGAATTCCCAAAAAATCGGAATGAGATTGATTCACTAGAAGTGGCAAATGAGTCTCACTATAGGTGTTTTTCAGGATTTTTGTAGATTTAGATAACCTTTTTCCAAAAAATTGTTCTTGTGCAAAAACCCTAATCTTGGACTGATTCACCCAGATTGGTGTATGAGTCCTAATAGGTCAAAATCTCAAGTTTTTCATTATTTAAGAGCTTATAAAAATCTGCATCAAGTTTCCAGGTACACACTTCTGAGATCCCACCTCTTTGTTCTAGTTTTCATGCACTTTTAGGTCATTTAGTGAAGGATTGCATTAAGTTAGGGTTAAGCATTTTGATTTTCATTTCATTTTTCTTTCCAAGTCTAACTTGGTGGTGAATCCATCATTAATTTACATTCAGCCCCCATGACAACCCTATTGCAAGATCTCTTTCTCCTTTGCATTGAGATCTCTAGGGTTTGTTCTTGAATGAGAGAGAGTGAAGATTGTTATTCTATCTCCCAAGCATAGAAAGCAACAATTTTCCACCTTTCACCAATTCATCAACCCTCTACATATAGCTTGTAATTGTTTCATCTTCAAACATTCACAAAGTCTCAAATTTTGTCTTCAAATTTTGCAACTTAGCTTGTTTAACCTTATCATCTTCTTCATAAATAGTTTCTACCCTATCCCAAACTTCTTTAGCATTTTTTTAGATCCATAACTTTCACTAATTTTGTATGTGCAAGACTACTCAAAAGAAAAAACCTTGTCTTACCATCTATTTCATAGGCCTTGATTTCATCACTCATGCTTGGTCCATTTGGAGGTATGTTATATACAATCTTCACTACCTTAGTGACATCAAATCCAAGGTAAATCAAATAGCCTTCCATTTTTACTTTCTAGAATGCATAGTCTGTGACATCAAACATAGGGATCTCCTTCTTACTTGCCATCTGAGATCTACCTCAAGCGGTTAATATTTTCTCCAAGGAACCTTGATCTGATACGAATTGTTGAATGAACAAGAAACTGAGAGCGAGGGTGAATCATTTTATCAAATTTAAGCATTAAAACTCTCAACATTAATCAGATCCACATGCATTCATTAAACCCTTAATCTATTATAATGTTTAAACATGACAAGCAAATAACATAAATAAAAAATGACGAACACCATACAAAAGAGAGCACCATATTTTTGTGGAAAACCCTATAATGGAAAAACCATAGCTCACAATATAAGTAATTGTAAAACTGGTACAAAGAGGCTCATTGCCAGAATAGGATGCACTATCCAGAAAGGATCACAACCCAAGCTCACTGTCAGAATAAAAAGTGGAAAGAAGATAGAATGTTACACATAGAACATGATCTCAATGCAAGAGATAATCCACCACAACAGATTCAACAAAACTTGCAATATTCAAGAGATCATGATACCTCAACTCAAAGCATTCAACGATCTTGCATTATATCTTGCACTATATTTCACACTTTTGCATTTAAATTCACATCTCAACACTCATCTCTATTTCACACCTCATCTCACATCAATTCACCTTATATTTATACCATCTACAACATGAAAAACATCTTCAAGTTGGCTACTTTACAAATTCAAAATAGGTCAGAACTAAGCATTCCCGTGGTGGATAGGAAAGAAAGTGGATCAATACAAAACTTGACTTGGTTCTAAATTAACTCTTGCAAACCATGCTACACTTTCATTAATGCTCAAACATTTTCAAATTTAGTGTAAACACCAAGTCGGTCGTTACCTATGCAAACACCATTAAAATTTGAATTACACTCTTCCTCAAATCCAAAGATGACTTGCGAACCACACACCATACTTCATCACTATGTAGAATATTCCTCTACCAACCTAAAATCCATCAAACTCCTTCACAATAATTCAAACCTCCAGAATGTACACATGTACATTCAAACTACATTGCCAAACATTGCAACTCTAAAATCCATCTTCCAAAGCACCATACCATGAATACTCTTGACACAGGAAAGATATCAACACCATCAACATACCTTCAAAATTGCAAGACCTGAAGAACAATTGCAAAGAAATGTGGAGCAAAACCATTTCTCCTAGACACCTCTATAAGCAACACTATGAAACCGATTCACATACTGGTGAACAAAACTTGATTTGACCATCAATCTAGAAGCCAAAATTTTGGATATAGAAACTATGAACACCTCTATCCAACTTATCCAAACCACACAAGAAAATCTTCAACCTAGAAGAAATGTGAAGAAAATCCAGAATACCTTTGCAAACCATAACACCTGATGTTATCAATTTTCTCAATAGCCTCAACATCTTTACCACTACCACAATCATAAACATAAGCTTATCAAAGTGACACCAG
This sequence comes from Sequoia sempervirens, assembly GCA_007258455.2. NCBI lineage: Eukaryota > Viridiplantae > Streptophyta > Pinopsida > Cupressales > Cupressaceae > Sequoia > Sequoia sempervirens. Next base: position 52,389 of record VDFB02287720.1, on the reverse strand, counting down.
AGATTAACACTAGTAACTTAATTGATACAACATAATGCAATTAATCAAAGAAACAATATCTCACAATCACTACACAACTATCACCAATGACAACACAAGCTTGTTGACATCAATGATAACACCTTCATACTTGCAAAAAACAAAGGTGAAGGAGGAAATGGAAATGAACAAGAACAAGAAAGTGAAAGAGAGAATTTTGGTGTTCATGAAGAGAAAACAAGCCAATCACAAGATACGGCTGAGAAGAACATGCAGAGTGGTAAATTTCCTGCCTTTTTCCCTTTCAATTTATGAAGTGCATTGGGTGGGAATAGTAACTATAACTCCCAGAAGTTTACAATTAATATACTGACTATAATTAGGCCTGGGTGGGAGGGAATCATAGTTGCCACCCACCCAACTATTAGTCAGCAACATAACCCCCCACAATTAGGAATCCACTTTGAAAAGAGCTATCCTATTTTCCACACCAAAGGGTTCTCAAAATCTTGATGCTACCACTTCATCACCTTCTTGGCTCAACAAAAATACCCCTTGATTTACCATATGACAATGTAGTTGGAAAGCTTTTGCAGAAGACTCTCAAGGTCTAAATGTTAAAGACTACCTCAAGGTTGATGGAGGATGAAAGCACTTAGATTTTTTTTATGGAGATTGCACAACATTCTGTACAAAAAGATCATAGTCAGGCTACCATAACTAAATATAATGTAAATAAGGTAGATTTGGGCCCACCTAGCAAAGATGTGGATGTTCACAATTTTAGGGTGATGTCCACCAGGCTTGTAGAGAGAAAAAAGAAGGATAAGTAGGATTAAGATGAACTAAAGAGAGCAGTGGAACTCCTCTCTAATTGTCTCAAAACATTAACATATCCTTCCCCTCAACCCCTTAGTTAAGCGATCCCTTCTTTTGATCCCAATTCTTCAGGTGGCAAAGAAATGATGAGAAAAGTACAGAGGTATAACCATTATGGATGGGTTGCTCAAGGTTGGGTGCTTGATCTTAAGGAAAAAGGTCCTCCTTTGATTGAGAAGTTGAAAAAGGTGTATGATGAGTTTGTGCTATTAAGGAATTCTGTTAAATCAAAGATAGTTAATTGCAAGCAAGAGGAGTCACTTTGGATGCAAGTTGATAACGACCTTGCTGAGATTATTGTGATGGGTTTGGAGAAAGATGCTTTAGAAAAGATTATTCCATCTAAGGATGATGTTAGGATCGTGATGTGGAAAAAGAGCATAGAATGGAAATTCAATGTCATGAAGACAAATATTCTAGAGCTAAATAAGTTGATGAAGGGGTGCAATCACCTCAACAATGATTTAAACAATAATTTCTCTAATTTTGGATGTCAGATGATGAAAGTTGATAATAGAGGTCCCGCTACAACTAAGGAGTGAAAAGATGGGTTCTTAAAAGTAGTTGATATTTTGTTAGGAGAGCAAGTATTTGATAAAGAAACATTGAAGAAGCTGGCTAGAATCGACTCAACATTATCTTGGCACGAGGACCCCCCTACCCTTATAGCCACCAAGATAAAAGTTATTCACAACAAAAAGATGGTGTAGAAGTTGAGAACAAAGAATGTTATCATTCCTCAACATGTTGAGATTCCTGTCATCACGTAAGTGCTAAAAGATTATAAGGCATGTGTGGCATTTGCTTAGAAAATGCCAACATTGGAAGAAACCTTTGTCGATATGAACACTCAGCCACCTTAGTATTATGTGTCTTTTCATTTTCGTAGCATGTGTTTTAGTTGTTTATGTTATAATGAACTCTTTGGTGATATTTCTTTAAAGAATTAGTTTCAATTTTTTTCAAGATTTCGTTGAAAATTATGTTGTAAAAAAATGTAAATATGTTTTGAATTGATGGTACAAGGGTCTGAATTTTTCCCCCTTACATTGTAATGCATGAGTGAGAATCGCTATGAATGAAGGATTAGGTTTTGTAATTTTTGATTATCTTCTAGGGATGTTTATTATCTTTGAGTAGTAAATTTGAATGAAGTATTTTACATTTATGAGTAATTATATATGAGCTTTGATAAGTGTTAGGATATTCCTTCTCTTTATGGATGTGGTATTCATTGGTGTTTCATTCATGTATCTTCAATGATTGTCAAAGTCACTTTGAGTTGAGCTAGCTGGCTATTAATAATCTAATCTTTAAGTCATGATATTGGTAGCTTGTAAATCTATTTTCAATTTAATTAGTAGTTTTAAAGTTGATTTCCATCACATCTTCTCCATGACTATGGGTTGGTGTTAGTCTTCCTTTCTTGCTTTCTGGTTAAAAGCATACCCCCATTTTCTTTAAAATCTGAACAATCAAAATTTATATCATATGAGGGAGTTGTACCTCTATCAAAATTTTGAGGAATATCACCAATGAAATGGTGATTTCTCCAACTGTTGGTGATCAATTAGTCTTTCTTTTGGGAAAAATGGATTCAATTTGAATTAATCTTTAAAATAAAAATCTACTTTAGAAGTCCACATAAACGAGGAGAAAGAAGGGAACAAGGATTTGTGTGAATTAGGGAAGGTAGTGGTAAGAGGATGGGATGAAAGTAAAAAATCTAGATCCCAATTGAGTTCTCAAAAACACTAGAAAAAATAGAAAATAGAAAGAGGGCTTGATAAAACCTTTACATGGGAAAGGATGGGAGGACTAGAGGTGGAAGGAATATCTAGATCCCCACTATAAATTTAAAAATGAGGTGCAACAAAGAGAAGAAAAAAAAATGAAAGGAGTGATGGACTTCATAGGAGTTTAATGTGGAATAGGACACATGATCAAGATATTGGTTGAACAAAAAATACACGAATCCTCACTAAAATTTTACAACACTATGAAAAAAATGGAGAATGACCAAAAACACCCAAACTAAGAGTCCTTTGGGATTTTAGTGACTTCCAACACGTGATAAGCACATGGGGATGAAGGAGAATGACACTTAGGAAATTTTGATAAAGGGAAATCCTTTATAGATTTATCATATCCGTTAGTTAGGATAGGCAAGATGAGGCTGAAAAACACTGAGGAGTTGAGACCAACAAATCTTGGCATTGTCAAATTGAGTCCCAACAAGGAATGCTTTATAAATATTGTCAAGACTCTTGAAAGCTCTCGAGGCATGAAAAAATCTATGTAGTTGGACTATGATTGTGGAATGTGGAGCATTTTATTACTCTTGTTGGAGTTTTCTCCTATTGAAGGGTTTCTCCAAGGTAAATACATTATCTTGGTTATTATGTGTGTGTGTGTTCTTTGGTTGACACCATATATATTTTGTTTTCTTCCATTGATTTTACATAACAAATGAACATGTAATTGCAATCACATCTATTTGAGGTGAATTAATAGTGTTTGTTCAGATATAAGAAGATTAGCCACTAAGGATATTTCTAGGCGATGAAATCTAGAAGAGTGTCTTCAGGGCTCTAAAAATCACATTTTGAGATGGAATGTTGGAGGGTATGGTAGAATGAGGTTGAGGAAGAGTTTGTAAAGGTATAATAGGGTTATAATGTATATTCATGAATAGAACTAAGGAAATGACAAGGTGTGCCAAATTAGTTTAATAAATAGCTAAGATTGACAAGTGATAAAGTACATGAATAAGAAGTTAGAAAAATTGCTTAGCTCTTTGTCAGTATTGAGATGTTGAAGATGTTGATTTGATTATGTGATGCACTTGATGATAAGATCTAGATTTTTGGTATCAGATCTTAACAAAAGACTTTATTGTCAACCTTCTTTTGATGATTGCTTTATTCATGGATGCAATTGTACACAATTTCATTCTTGGGTGGCACAATCTAGACTATCTCATTTTGATTATCTTTTCTAGCACTATAAATTATAAAAACCTTTATATTTGTAAAGATATTTGTATATATTACAAAATTTATTGTAAGAAGGTTGAAGTATGGAACTTTGTTAATGTTGAGTTAGACCTCTTTATTAATCTCATAAAATTAAAAGATAAATGTGTGATTTTCTTTGAAAAGATTGGAGATGTAGAAGTCATTTAAAATTCATTCATTTCGTCTTTATTTTTTGTGTTACTGTGCAACATTTTGCATCACCTCTGATTCAATCTTATTTCGATAAAAAACACACACCTATATAAAACACACACAAAATACTAATAAATTATATAATCTTTAATACTATTCTTAATCTTAAGAAAATTATTATTGAGAGATATACATTTTTTTAAAAAGGTTTCATGTAAGATTTAAAAAGAAATTCAATTTTTAATTTAACATTGAAATAAAAGCTTAGGTCATTAGTGTAATAAGAAAATTACGACAGTTAAATTTTTTTTGTGATTTTGTAGAATTATAACTAGCAATCACACCTTGGTGTGCAATGGGTACACCAAAGAGTTGTGGAAAGTAAATTAGGAAGATAATTAGGGATCCAAACATAACCAAAATAAAATCTTTGAATTGGGAAGACAAGTAGGCTCCATTACAAATAGGCTAATGTTATATTTGTAATAGGGAGAAAGGGAGAGATAGGGATAAAAAAGGGAGAGATAGAGGGGGGTAAGGAGATAGAGATAGAGATAGAGATAGAGAGGAAGATAGAGATAGAGATGGAGATGGAGATGGAGATCTAGGTGAGAGATGTAGAGAGGAGGGGGAGAGATAAATATATAGAGGGTAGAGAGAGGGAGAGAATGAGAGAGGGAAAGATAGAAAGATAAAGATATAGATAAAGATAGGAAGTGATATATATAGATAGGTAGAGAGGGAGAGATATAGGGGTAGAGAGAGATGGAGAGATAACATGGTAGAGATAGAGGGATAGGTGGAAGAAGAAATATAGAGAGATATAGATAGAGAGGCAAATAGATATAGGTATAGAGGTCTAGGAAGAGGGAGAGGGAAAAAGAGAGAGAGGGAGATAGATGGATGGATAGAGAGAGGGGGACATTTCTAGAGATAGAGGGGGAGAGATCAACCTGAATTGTTTGTGGACTATGATCTGCTTAAGAGTTCAAATGCTACAAGGATCAACATTGAATAACAAGAAAATATTTTGTTTCTTGGTCTCCTCAAGTTGGATCTTGGTCTAAAATGTACTTTGATAGGTACAACTCTTAAACATGTACTAAGAAAAACTGATATAGGGGATGACTTAGTTGGTTTTTTGTACAAATTATTATCTCTTCTCTTAGAACATCATCAAGGTTGTCTACATATTTAGAATAAGGGCTCTAGTTTTGTTTTCCTATATTGAACACCATTGGCATGGGACAACACCCACTCTAGATTTTGACTTTCCAATCCTGGAAGCAATGGTTTTGTTTGCTTTAAAAAGATCTATATTTGTAATTAATTCTTCATAATTCATGACACCTTTAGAATCTATAGGCCCCTTCTCTGTTGAAGTAGAGGGGCTTTTGGTCCTTATATAGTTCCTTCACTGGATGAGCCATCTACAACAATGCATGACATGAGAAATGTCTTGAGAAAAAACCTATTCGGAAAAACAAAGGGTAAAATATAGCTTGACTCTTTGAAATAGGAGAAAACATGAGATTTATCTCTTAGATAGGGTAACAAGGCAATGAGAAAAATATGATCAAATTGTCAAACTTAAAGCAAATTTAAGCTTGCTTTAGATTCTTAAATATCTATATGAAAATTTGTGAAAAGATTTGACTAATCTTGTTACAAACATTTCCATGCTTTCCAATGCAATGGTTTTTTTTTGTGAAATAATTTTTTTATTTGAAGAAAATAATATAATCTTTTTAAATTTTTGATTAAATTAAAAAAATTCAAATAGCATAAATTTTGAAAAATAATAAACTAATTTAACTAAGAAAAATATGAAATTTTAATTAAAAAAGCCATAAGAAAAATATAATAAAATGAATATAATTAAAAAAAAAAAATTATAAAAATAATCTAATAAACTTATGCAATTAATAAAACAATAATATATTATCAAATATAAAAATTATATAAATTATAAAATAATTAAAAAATGTAAATGATAACTTTAATTATTTTCTATGAAATTATAAATAGAAAATATAAATAATAACTTTAATTATAAAAGTAATAAAAAATATAATAAATTAAAATTATTGGAAAAGGATTCTACTACCATTTCTTCTTGTAAAAGCAACATTCGTCATAACTAATTTGAAGCAACTTTGGTTGAAAGCAATTGTGTGGAGTGCAGTAAGGATTTTTAAATTGAATTAAAATGTTAGTATAGCCCATCACCTGAGTACACCTAGATGGAAAAGTGAAAAAGAACAATTGAAAATAAATAGTATAATAAATGCTATCATCGTAATGGAGGTGAGAAAATAAATAGTAGGGGAGAGGGCCCAATAGTCATGCGGGGTCCAATAGTCGTGCACTCAATCGTAAATATAATATCCAATAGTCGTTTATATAATGTCCAATAGTTGTGATTTGACTACCCATAATTAAACAAAATGTATGCTTTTTATCTAAAAAGCAACCAATCATGTGATACCACATCAGCGCTCAACTACTCATGATGTAATGCACGAGAATTGGTCTCACTATTTTTTGGGGCCTTTTTGGACACCTTGACAAAAACGCATGCTAATGTGGCATCATATTTGATGATGTGGCCCTGAAACCTTAGTTATAAGCAGAGAACTTGCCAAGTAAGCTGCTGTAAAAAATTGGGAGTGATTTGAAATTTCGACGTAGGATAATTAGAAGCACGAAGTTAGGGTGCACGACTACTGGGCCCTCTCCCCTATATCCCGAAAGCATTTAAAGATGGCAGTGGCAGCGGTAGTGGAGGATAAGATATCATTGTTGTTTTTGAGTGTGGAGTATTCCATGAGTGGTAATGAATAAAAAAATTTATGAAATAATGCAATAGGGAAGGCCGTCTTCAAAACCAATGGTGAAAAATGATGGGGAAAATAGTGACGAAAAGCGATGAATGGACGAGATCTATTCGATCGTTTGCATTGTATAAAAATGATGTAGTCGTTGATTGTCCATTTTAGCTCGATCAATCTCATAAGTGTGTAATGGGTACGTCGAAGATGAGTGGAAGGTCAACCACCAAAAAAATATCTTTTTGTATACATTTGTGTAATACATGAGGTCAATTGGTAGGTCATTTAGCAAATGATGTTGTTTGTGCAACAAAGGTCTCAATTGAGAAGTAATAGCTTCAAATCAATTGTGCATCCACTTAAAGGGATCCAAACATAACTGAAACAAAACTTCTGAATCATGAAGACAATGAGGCTCCATTACAAATAGGCTCATGCTATGTTTGAAACAAGGAGAGAGGGAGATAGAGGGAGAGATATGGATAGAAAGAGGGAGAGGGGTAATGAGATAGAGATAGGGTATGTTAAAGATAGAGATGAAGATGATAATGGAGATGGAGATGGAAATAGAGAGGGATATGGAAGGAAGGAGAGAGAGAGAAGGGGGGATGAGGATGATTAGGTATAGAGGTCTAGGAAGAGGGAAAGGGAGAGAGGGGAGAGAAAAAGATAACTAGATATAGAGGTCTAAGAAGAGAGAGAGGGAGAGAGATGGATGGATAGAGAGAGGGAGACATGCTTAGAGATTAAGGGGAAGAGAGGAAGAGAGAGAGATATAAAGGACTAGGGAGATGGATAGATAGAGAGAGATATAGATGGTGAGATAGAATGGTAAGGAGATAGAGATATAAGGAGATGTCCTTGGACAATTGACATAAAATGACCAATCAAAAGTTAGTTTCTCTCTCTTGCTTTCTCACTCTTTTTCCTAATTGACCTTCCACACCTCTTCAACGTACCCATTATAGAAAGAGGGAGTGCCAAGGAGAGAGTGAGAGATAGGGATAAAAAGAAGCAAAGATAGACACATAGATATAACTTGGAAAAGATAAAGGGGGTGAGAGAGAGGAAGCGAGAGAGAGAAAGAGATAGGAGGGATAGATAGATCCAAGTTGTTCTTTTAAAGAGGAGATGTCTTTTTACTCAATATTTTGCATTTTTTCTTTGGTGTGTTATTAAAATCCATAAAACATAGAAGGGGGAATCCACTTTATTTACTTTTGGGAATCCAATATCTGTTTGAGTATCACATAGCATTATTATTTGAAACACCATATTATTCGATACATCATATTAATCAGTGTATCATCAACTTAGACCAACATATGCACTTAGAGACAAAATAGAACATCTTTCTTGGTTCCTCTCTATCTTTGATCCTTGTTCAAAATTGTTAACTCATACTCCAAGGGTTTGACCACATGGGAAGACCATTGCCTAGCAAACTTTCAAAGGTTTTTATCAACAATGTTTATTTCTTAAATACAAATTCCATGCAATGAGGTGAATAGATTCTAAATATTTAGATGGACACAATTTATTTCCACACAAATAGTTCATTTTCATAGATAGAGTGAATTTATACAATTATGAAGATCACTTCCACAAAAATAGGTATGACCTAAAATGTAGTGTAGTTCAATAAACTATTTATTTGAACTTAATAATTTTAAATATGATTTCATATTTATAATTTTTTATCAAAAATATAATATGCAACAAAAAAAAATCTTAAAATAACTCATAAAACTAATAACCCTTTTATTATTAAAAAATATATATCAATTATTAGTTTTAACTAAGGGGGCATTCATACCCATCGTCTTGCCGTAAGCCAAAATTTGAATGGACTTGGGGATTCCATTAGAATAACCCATCACCGGAAAGCTAAGGCGAAGGCCCTTGTCACATAAAAATGATCTTTAGCTTTGTCTCATTATTACCTCCGCCAAAATCTCACGGCACGTGCCCCGCGCACCGTTCATGCCGTGGTTATTAAAATATTTTCCAACTGGCTCCTCGGTGTAAAAATCTATGTTAAATCTTCCCCCAAAAAACATCGTATGAACTTGACAGATGATGACGACAGTACCTTTGGCAATGTTAGGTTGGATATTAAACTAGCAATTGCACCTTGGTGTGCAATGAGTACGCCGAAGAGTTGGAAGGTCAATGAGGAATAATTTTGGAATGTTAGTTGCATACATTTTTGTAGGAATAATTGATTTATAATATTTGAATGGATAAGTTATAACTTCAAATCAATTATCACTACTACATCAAGGGGGTATTTAAGACAGTTTTTAAGACAATATTTGAGTATATTGTCTTAAATTGAGACAGAAAAAAAGTTGTTTATTGTCTCAAGTATTGTCTTTAAGGGGGTGTCTCTATAAAGACAATATAAAATTGTCTCTATAAAGACAATATAAAATTGTCTCTATAAAGACAATATGACATAGAAGTATTTTTGTCTCTTTAAAGACAATATGAAATTGTCTCTATAAAGACAATATGACATAGAAGTATTTTTGTCTCTTTAAAGACAATATGAAATTGTCTCTATAAAGACAATATGACATAAAAGTATTTTTGTCTCTTTAGAGACAATTTCACGTTTGTCTCTTTAGAGACAATTTCACTTTTGTCTCTTTAAAGACAATAGTTGGGATTAAAGACATTGTCTCTACAGAGACAATATGTAAAAATTGTTTCTTTAGAGACAATATATAAAAATGTATTAAAAAAATAAACAATTCAATGTTTTCAAATTCTCGTCGTCCTCCTATTTGTTGGAGTTTTTATTTTTTATTTTTCAAATGCGATGGAAAATTATAATAGAAATTATCAATGATTTTGAAGTTGGAACAATGAACAGTTGTCGAATACACAAAGCATAATGTTCATAAAAAACAAAGAAAATAATGCATCCTAATCCAAATTCATAAAGTAAATGCCAATAAGTATTTTTTTATTTATAGTTTATAAACTTGTTCATACAATCATGAGCAACACGTATGTCATAACATGACATACACAAACGATTCATTTCTAGGAAAGACAAAATGTTAATATTTTCCTAAAAGCCATTGGAATATACCCAACTACCAGCATAACTCTTTCGAGCATGGCAAGGTAGCTTGACAAAGAGTTGACTCAATTGTCTGGACTGGACAATTTTGCTTCAGAACGGGAACTTTCTTCTTGCATGCTTATGTATGGTCCTTTCAAACGCTGATAACTTTTCATTGTAACAATCCACTAAATCATGTACTTTGTTATTGATGAACGACAAGATTTCCAAATCGTCTTTGAGCATAACACAGCCTTTCAAGATTTTGATATGATTTTGGAGAGAGTTGAATTCTTCCTTTAAGATAATCAATACGGTGAAAGCAAAATTTTCCTGCAAGCAAACAATATTAGATTTAACAAGTAAATCCATTTGCATTATTCATTTAAAGAACCACAAATCCACAAGTCTCTACACATTAACTGAAAATAATAAATCTGCAAATCAAACCCCAAAAAAATATCCAATTATAAGCAACCACTACACTAGTCATTTGATAGCCCAAAAGTGAAAATATGTGATCCCAAAAAACTTTCACAAATATTTTCTTTCATATAACTTACTGCTCAAGCTGGGCTGCAAACTGTGCAATTTTAAGTTGGCACTGGTTAGCCGTACTAGTAACTTCTTCACCTTGATAGAGCCCTGCAACTTGCTCAAACTATTCCAAAGCCAGTTCCAAAGTTTCTTCAGCTTCATATATTTCACCGAATTCCTGTAGAAAACAATATTTTGAAGTACATTGGAAATCTAAATTATGGAAATTGACTTCTAAATTTCCAAATTAAAATCTGGTTGATGACCTCGAATATCCCAATTGAAGTATAAAACTCTAGAAACCAATAGATCTGATAGATACATGAAATTCTAACTTTATAAATTATAAACAATAAAATTCTGCTTAGACACAACCAACACACAGAACAACCAAAACTCTCAGGTAAGCCAATTTCAATTATGATGCTAAGGTAAATCAATCACAGAAAAGAAAACTAAACGGACAAGGAAAATCTCTATGAAATTTAGTGTAATGAAGAGCAGTTTAGAAGCTGTGATAGTTTTAGCATAACAAGGAGTACAATACAAGAAACAACTGTGAGAAGAAGTACCAAGAACTGGAAGTTACAGCCATCTCCCACGTTAAGAAAAAGACACAAAATAATGGACTGGAAAGAGAGGACAGCCATAGTAGTGCCAAAACTAGTGTTGACCTTAGAAACTACTATCTTTGGGTCACCATTCAAATTCAAGGAGGACTGTTTGGTCTTTGCTCTATCTATGACCCCAATCACCTCTTAATATGACCTAAGTTTGGAAATGGATGAGGTATAACTCACCATTATAGATTGGGTTCTCAAGGGAAACTTTAACATGGTTGAATACTCTTTTGACATACGTTGGAGTAACAAATCACACTTGTCTTGAGTTAAATTTGATGCTTCTAGATCTTAGCCCATAATTCTTTGGGTGTTTTTGACTCATTCACTAGATTTGTATAAATAGTTAAAATCACTACATAAAATATTTAACGAACTCAAATTAAATCCATAACTAATCAAAAAAATTACGAAATATACAATTTTCACCCTTGTAAACCTTAACCCAACCTTGTAAACCTTAACCCAATCTTAAAAGAAGATTCATTTGTAGGCCATCAATTTAAATGACCCACCACCGGCCCCCCAATTGACCCAATTCACTCTCAATGATTGACCCAGGGAGCCCCTCTTCCCTAGTCCTCCTTGGTTAGTGGATTCTTGTCCTCTTCGACACAGTTCAAAGGTATTTTAAACTATGCTGTGTCTTTTCTTTTTTTACCTATGGAGGTATAAACTTCTTTAATTCTAAATAATAATCTCAAGTTATTGTGGTAATCTGAACACAAACTATAATTTTTAAAGCAAGACTTTTTATTCCTCATAAATACTACATGAGATTTTAATTACTATCTCATGCCTTAAATCTGAATACATTACGTGGACCAAGGATAATTCTGCCAATCTGTTTTCCACATTTCTGCAAGTGGGTAACCATTTTCAAACACATTACATATCTCTGGAATCTGATTGACATATTTTGATTATCAGATGTGAACACTGCCATAGTTTTTCCTTCCAACTTTTACAAAAAAAGCTCTTGACAAAATGTTTCACAGTTTTTTCATAACAAAAACCAAATCGATCCAGAAGATTTTGAAGACAAAACACATAAATCGGTTTTAAAACTTCAGAAAATATCTAAAATAACAAATAAGCTGATCGAACATTGAAGCATTAGATCCTAACAATAAAATAACATAGTTTACAAGTCTGTCAATAAATGGGTATCCATTGCAAATTTAAGACTGCTTATAATTGATGATGTTCTTTTAATAATATTTAAATCAACTGCCTACCTCTACTGGCTTGTACAAGCTTATTATCCAGATTTTGCAGTCTCTCCTATTTGCTCTTTCAAGAACTCTTTGATATGCTTACAAAATTAAAAGAAATGTCAAATGAAAATAGAAGTTGTTTTTTCAATATTTATAACAACATTATTCCCTTCTACTGTCTAACCCTTACCTTAGCCCGATATCCATCTAGTTTGTTATGCCTGTATGTACAAAGAGTAAGGTATTACTGTTGAAGAAAACTTAGGGGGAATCATAGAAATAAAATCATTAACAATATGCTACTGTAATAAACAACTTATAAATTACCATTAGTACACATATGGATTGTAATAAAGAGAACTCAAAAAACATGACACCAAACCTGGGAGAGCTTTCTTAATGATCAGTGGTTCAATCTTCAAAATTGGCATTCATATTTTCGCTCAGGGGTTTCACTCCTTTCTTCTGGCCAGAAGGATATCTACTCTATAATCTTTAGGAAAGTTTGCTGAACTTATCTGTATCAAGAGTCAAAGTCCATTGTCATTGTTTCAAATTCATATAATCATTTGAATTTAACACCACCCAATTACTCAATTTTTAATTCCAATACATATAATTGACAAACTTTATTACCATTCTTTACAATTATAAATTTTGTCCCACCTCTACCTCTATATTATGTAGGTTCACCTTGCTTTTGCTCCTGTTAAAGTTGTAGGATTGTATTTCTTACAATGTGTTGTTAGATTACTGTCACATTTCTGAGAATTGATTTTGGGGTCTAGATGAAGATGTTGATGCTGATTAGGAATATATATGATTCAGAAAGCATCAAACTTTAATGATGCTGATTAGGAATATATATGATTCAGAAAGCATCAAACTTTTTGTAATGATATAATATATTTGTACTAATGACTCCTAATTTTGCTTACTTCAAAAAAACATCATATACAAGTTCAATCTATATTATTAAGCCAAATGCATATTATAGTCAGAAGACGTTTGATGTAAGACTTACAAACCGTCATTTATAAACATTACAGTTTGGTGTAGCCATTCATGAGCCAGGAACTACTAGTGTAAGTACTTTGTTGCTGAGTTCAAATGTTATGTTTTTACCCCCCCAAGCAGTGTGTTACAGTGAGGATTTACACGTTGAAAATTGGGTGGGTTTGTAAGTAATGTAATGGCTCTATGAAGGTATGATTTGGGTAGGCTATATTTCCTAGAAGAAAGTGTATGTTGAAAAACTATCACATTGACACTCAAGGTGACTGGCTGTACTGGTACCGTTATATGCATTGCCAACCTGTGAAACGTATAAACTTTAATGAGTTGCAAGTCATGACATTACGTTAGCGTGTGAGTGTAGGCCAACACACAAGAAAATTACATTTCTATCGAAGAAACCAAAGCAATCTGAGCCTGGTGAAATCCGAACATTCATTAAACAATCCACCTATTGCCCTATTAGCATATACATCGAAGAAGATTCATATGATAACCAAATGAATTGAATCAAAGCATGATCAGGTGTATGAATTTGATTCCACATTGAAAGTATGATCCTTGGAACATCTTATTGATACTTGACAAGGGTTTAAAAAAAGCAGCAGTCTCACATGTGGGCAAGGTTCAAGCTAAAACCCTGAACAACATTCGAGAGTCACAGTCTAAAAGGTTTCAAGGAGCATTCCAAATGAAAGTTTGGATGCAAGGGTCACCAAGAGACAATAGCCATTATTGAAATGCATATGTGTGAGACAGGGGCAATATTCTTTGAGAGACACTGACTTGTTATCTAGTACACCTATGCAGTGGCAAGGATAGTAATCTCATGAATGAATTTGATGCATAGTTACAAACCCTGTTTAAAGCCTTTGTAATGTGTGTAGCTTGTGCAGAAGCTACATGGTTAAATGTGACTGAATATAGTGCATATGACTATGCAACATAGGGTTTTATGGTACATTGTTTAGTCAAATGCACGTGACAGTCACCTAAGGGGGCGGTCTTAAAGTCCAAAAGAGCTCGATAATAGTGTTTTATATTATGTGACAGTGCACAATTTTTAGTCAAGCTATTTTTCTCTGCCCCACATTAAAAAAGGGTAGGATTTCAAGTACAAGATATCAGTATATATATGTTGATTGCAGACCTATTCAACATTCCTTGAAGGAGGTTTTGTGTGTAAATTTTTTGTCAAAATCCTTCAAGTATATTCAGGGGAATTTTGAATTTTCCCAAGCCAACTTGTTTATAGAATGGAATGATCTGTTGTCACGAGAATAGACAAATTAGACTACAATTTAGAATGAATCTCATGATCTGGAAGTGATGATCACAGTAACTCACCTTGATGATTCCTGGAGTGATAATGTTGGGACCCATAGAAGAAAATACAGCCATTTGTGGTGCTAGACTAACGTTCAAAATTGTTAAGGTTCTAATAATTTGTGCTGTGGGATTACTAATTATCCCAACCATAAGCTAGTTGGTGATAGAACAGACATGAAAACAAATGTGAAAATTTTGAAAGGTTCTTTAGATTCACCATTCTGATAACTGAATTACTTGTGTATTCACAGTCACACCACCAGATAATGAAATAATTAGGAAATATCAAACAAGAGCTGATTAATGTTACCTCTTCATTTCCATTCCTTCCTAGAAGCAATCTCATCCTACAAAATAGAACAAACATAAATCAGTTTGAGTAGAGTTTCTGGATTATCTAATTACGCATGCTAACTTGTAAAGTAGATAAAGAGACAATAAAGAGAACCACAAGGATGTAACAAATTTAGAGTTATAAACAATCTACTTACCACTTTCCCTTGATACCAGTATGTAGATGTCACTAGGTGCATTACTTTGAATAACAATGTCCTCTTATGGAGGTGAGTAGTTTAAGGAAAATCCTTAAACTATAGAAAGTACTTTGAACTTTTCTCTTGTACCAGCGATTAGACTTCACAAAATGAATTGTACACGAAACACTATATACATTATATATATATAAAGTAGGCAATGAACAATGTATTGTATAAAACCAGGGAAATTTTTTCGTCTGAATGAAAACTAGGCAAGTTGCTTGCAATAATCAATGTAAGGAACATAAAAGATCTTGCAAAAAATCATTTTGTTAAGTTCTTCTTTTCTTCCAATAAGTCCTAAGAGCTAAAAAAAGCATTCTAATCTATATATTCTATTGTTTTCTTATCCACGATCAATCCCACATGATTAGACAACAATAGACTCAAACATAAGAAGCAAACATGTCTTTTGTTAATTTGTTTCTATCCATCCTCTTCCTTTATGTCCTCTTTCTACGAGGAACTATACTAATACGAGGCACTATTCTAATTGTGGGTGTCAATTGTTCATCACATTGGACACCCTCCTCATTATTCTCTTCTCCCACTTGCTCCTCATGTTCCTCTAGCTCCTCTTCATGCTCACTACCTGATGAGTTGGATTGTTGGGCTTCCTATACACAACAAAATTTAACTCATTAAAATAACATATCAAATCACAGTTTTAGCTTTGCTTGTTTCATTTCTCTATGCAAAAAAGAAACTATTATAATTCTAGGTGTATCTATCTATTTCAATATCTATATCATTTGTTTTGCAATGGAAATTAAAGCAAAATATGAAATTTTATTATATCCCATCATGCAAAGAACTTACCTCAGATTCATGACTAGTGACTAATTTCTCCCCTTGATCTAGCATATGTTGTCGAAGGCCTTTGGAACCATGTAGTAAAACATATTTTAGGAGGTCCTCCGAAGCTTCCTTTTGAAATTGGTGAACCTACATAAACAATTATAACCAAATTTATAAGGTATAATGACTCATAAGATACAATTAACTCACAAGTTAATCATGACTTTTTTATGAAATAAAGAATACAATAGATGAAAATATTGACTTACCAAGCCACCACAAATGCTATTGTACCCACCAGATCCTAATTTATGAGATCCAATACTTGACACCCTAGCTTGGGTTGCTTTTGTTGTATCTCGAAGGCGTCTTTTAGATCCTGGTCGTGCAGATGGCCTATAGTTTGGATTATTGTGGGCCTTCCTCTTAAATTTGGCATCTTTCATAAGCTCATCTCATGTCACTTGGTTTGTGATCCAAGCTGGACGTGGATATCTTAAGTCTTTTGTTAGCTTTGACCTTAGATTGTCTCGTTTAGAGTGAATGTATTTCCAAGCAATATCTAAAATAAATTCCTTATTAAAACCAGGATTTCCAAATGCTACTATGACATCCTTAAATAGTTCATCTTTCTTAGCATTGGCTTGCTTCCTCCAATCCATTTGAATGGTATTTCCAAATAATTGTTCTGCACGACGAAAAATGAAGTGAAAGAATTTCAACCCCATTTCATCCTTCAAGACATTTCCTTCTGAGGTGAGCAAGATTGTAACTTCTTGCGTTCCTTTTGTGGTCACCGAGGATATTGTTGTAGTTATAGGGGTTGAGGTAGATGCCCCTATAGGTACATCAGTCACATTGTCATTTATTTCCTATATTTACAATGAGATCATCAAACAACCATTTAATCACAAATTAGAATCACAAAGCAACCATGTAATCATCAATACTGCTTTTACTAGTCAACATGTTATGACATTGATAAAAGTAAAATATGAACTAGAAAAGAATAATAAGATAATATTTCCATATAATTATACCTGTTCATCTGAAGTAAGCCCTGCACTCCCCAACAATGTCCTCTCCCATAACTCAATTTTCTTAGATATTTCTCTCCTAATTTCAACATTTTCAGGAGTATCTGGTAGGATCCTTAGTATTCTTGATTGTGACTCTATAAGAATCCTCAAGGAAACTTGTTCAGGTGTTGGTGGAAGAACTCTAACTGAACCTAGACTTGATGTAGAGGGCATGCTATGAGGTATTGTGCTTGATGCCACACTTGTGATAGGTGTTTCCGGTCTAGATGTAGAGGGCATGACACATCTTTTTGAAACATCCTGCAAGGCACAAATATAAATATTAAAGTGGTATTATGGCAGAAATAACATAATCAAACCCACACAAACATATGATTGAATCTTACTTTTTGCACAACATTGGGTGTATCGGATGGCATAATTGGATCTTGCATGCCAACAAGATGCATTCTTGGGGGAATTACTCTAGAAATGTCCTATAGCAAAAACAAAAATATTAAAAAAATATAAAAGGTGAAATAAGTTAATTAAATGCACAAGAATCTAGATCAAATCTTACCCCTGGCATAATACTAGATGTATTAAAGGGCGTGATAGGTGTCGACACGACTTTAGAGATGGCCTGCATTCCACAAACATAAATTAACATAATATAATATGAAACATAAGATAATTGAACCTATAAAAGATAATTTTCAAACTTACCTCATTCACCATCATAGCAATGTTTTGCCCTTGCCCGTTCCTTAGCATTTCAATTAGCCCATTTAAGATCAATGGATCCCCCATAGTAGAATCGGGAGTACCCATTGGCACATTCTTAAAGAAACACATAATGACATAAAATGACAAAATATTAATTAAAGAACATATGCAATTGATATTAGTAATATAAATCAAATTCACTAGCACATGAACAATAACATACATAATTTTCATTATGTTTCCATACATAAGAAAAACATAAACAATCCTCAACTTCCAAAGTTTTTTCAGCTTTAAGGTATTGTGTTTCTCTTGCTTAGGTGTCAATTGCATAAAGTTCATAGGTGTTGATTGTGTAAAGCTTCCAAAAACAAAAATGTCTTTCAGGTTAATTGTTAAAAGTAAAAAAATAAAATGAAACAACTTTTCCAATTGAAAAAAAATTGCAAGCTATATTCATTGACGTTACAAACATCCAGTAATAGAACACTCAAAATATTCAAATTACTTAATTTACATTACATTTTGTGTACAATTAAAAACACAGCTACTTCTGAAGTTAGTTCGCTGCCCATGGACTAAGCACCATAATCCTTTAATCTTGCAGGGGCTAGGCATGACACTTTACTCAGGGTTTGTCCATACTGATGTTGCTAACATACACATACAACCTCATCTTTTCAGACTGGGCACTTCAATCTCTGAGATCAGGGCATATACCAAACCATGAGGCTTTTAACGGGTATCTTATTTAAATTTTTGTATGTAGTTGTGTTATAACTGCTGTAGCATTGGCTCTGAAACTGCTGCTAGTTCATGCATCAGATGTATGCAAAGGGGGTAGCAAATATGCTGTTATGAAATTCACAAATCAGGACTGAAGTGCCATTTTCTTAATTTGAGTATTTCCTTGAAAAAGAATCAACATAACTTCTAATGTTTCTTGAGTCATAAGACAACATTATTGTTGTCATTAGTTGTTGCTAGTGTCAATGCATTGGGCACAGTAGTTGGCATCTTTCTAATAGATTGATCCGGAAGGAGGAGGATTGCAATATTGAGCTTGATTGGTGTAATAGGAGCATTAGTTTTATTATCAGTGGTCTTCTACCTTACTACAACAGATGCACCCAGTGTCATGAGACCAGAAAACCATTTTGTTGCTGAACTTTTATGCACTGCCACACATTCTGAACAACACACATCTCAGTCTATTTCATGCCTTGACTATTTGCATAAGGCATGTGCATTTTGTGCTGCTCCTCAAAACAAGGTATATGTATATCTTTGATCCTATTCAACAACAACCTAAAAAATGAAAGGTTATTAAATGTCAATCACCTATAGCAAGCATATGCTTCCTACTAGATCTATTATGATCATATTATGTCTAATCATTGCAGATGCAACCAGGTAGCTATTTAATTCACAATGGGACTGTTGCTGACATT
Organism: Sequoia sempervirens; assembly: GCA_007258455.2. Lineage (NCBI taxonomy): Eukaryota > Viridiplantae > Streptophyta > Pinopsida > Cupressales > Cupressaceae > Sequoia > Sequoia sempervirens. The sequence goes on along the minus strand of VDFB02287720.1, from coordinate 33,210 downwards.
TGCACTAGTAGTTCTAGATCTTGGTACACACAATCTTGCCCAAGTAACTATGGCTGGTTAGCTTTGGTTGGCCTTGTACTTTACATTGTGGCATTCTCCCCTGTGATTCAGATTCCATGCATGCTATTACCTGATATTAAATTTATTCTCAGCATTGTTTTTTAACTTCTTAAACCCTTTAAGGCCATTGCTATATTTTTTATTTTCTTTGAAGTAGTATTCCATATTTTGTAAACTCTTGTCAAATTTTCCCTAAGCTCTTATGTTCAAGCAATCATATATGAGGATGAAAATTCCTTAGGATTTTTGGAGATTAGAGGATGAAAACCATTTGGTTTCAAGAGTTCAATTGCTGCAGCTGTGACAGTTTTCCAGTGGAGTCAGGAAGGTTATTTAAACCTACACACCCTTCTATGTTCAACGTTGCAGCTGTGACAAGTTGCCAATGGTATCAAGGAGGTTATTTAAACTGTTACAATATTTTATTTTCAAGTGTTGCAGCTGCACTTTAAGATTGTCAATAGAATCGGAGGTTGACTGCTAAACCTTTGAAACTTCCTATTATGTTCAAGTGCTACAGCTGTGACAGGTTGACAATGGAATCAGGGAGGTTATTTAAACCTCTACAACTTTCTATTTTCAAGTACTGCAGATGTGACAGGTTGCCAATGGAATCAGGAAGGTTTTTTTAAACCTCTACAGTCTTCTATGTTCAAGTGTTGCAACTGTGATAGGTTGCCAATAGAATCAGGGAGGTTATTTGAACTTTTACACCCTTCTATGTTCAAGTGCTGCAGCTGTGACAGGTTACCAATGGAATCAGGGACGTTATTTAAACCTACACACTCCATTATATTGAAGTGTTGTAGCTATGATAGGTTGTCAATGGAATCAATTTCAAAAGATTCATCCAAAGAGGAAATTGATTTCCCAGCTGAAGACTGATGATTTTCAATAATTTTACAGATCACAGTTGGTTACAAATTACAGGCACCCAGTCTATTTTTATCATGTTAATAGCATGTTAATTAGCATGTTAATAGCATGTTATTACCTGAAAATGAAGGCCTTGGGATTTTCTCGGAAAGGAAACATCAAATCCTAGGCTCTCTGTAGAACACCACATTGAACAAAAGTCTCTAAAGGTATTAGTGGAAAGATATTATGGAAGGAAACCTCACAGCCCTTAACTTACTTCATCTAGCAAAGCCCATTGCAACCCAGAAGACCAAAATTCAAACACTAATCCAAGAGGTACTGGTTCACATTACATATTTATTTTCAATGGTATTTAACAGGGCATATAATTTTTTATTTTTCAGTTTCTAAAAGCCTGCAATATAATATTGTTTTGGTCATCACCAATTCTGGTTTCATCTGCTACATTTGCATCATGCTATCTTCTTAAAATCCCTCTAACTCCAAGAAATGTTTTCACGTTCATAGCCACTTTGCAACTACTTCAAGAACCAATTCGAGTTTCTCCTGATGTCATTGCTGTTATCATTCAAGCAAAGGTCTCCTTGGGGTGTCTCATCAACTTTCTAGAAAGCGAGGAGTTGCAGGATCTGACTGTTGAGTGTGGAACTCAACAATGGTTTGAACACTCTATCTTTGTCAAATCAATGACATTAAGCTGGGATACCAATTCATCAAAACCAACATTAAGAAATATCAATATGGAGGTTAAACATGGTCAAAAAGTGGCTGTTTGTGGGGAAGTTGGATCTGGAAAATCAACTCTATTAGCTGCTATGCTTGGGGAGCTACCAAAGCTGAGTGGCCATGTGAGTATCCTTTGTATTTACTATTCTCTTAACAACAACCTACTTATTGATGCACTTTTCTTTTTCCCATTGTCCTGATCTCTTCCTTCTGCAGTTGCGAGTCTGTGGCACTCTTGCATATGTTTCTTAGACTGTATGGATTCAAAGTGGAACAGTGTGGGACAACATATTATTTGGAAGCCCCCTCTACAAGCAGAAATATAAAGAGGTGATCCAAAAAGCCTCACTTGAGAAGGACCTGGAGGATCTCCCCTTTGGTGATCTAACTGAAATTGGGGAGCGAGGTGTTAATCTAAATGGTGGTCAGAAACAATGTATACAACTTGCCCGTGCTCTGTACCGGGATGCTAATATTTATCTTTTGGATGACCCTTTCAGTGCTGTTGATGCTCATACTACTACTAGCCTCTTTAAGGTTCATAAATAATGCCACCTTTCTCTATTCTGTTGGCTTTCTTTTGATATAAACCTCCTGAAATATTATGTAGTTGGGAACAATTTTATCTCCATCTCATTTCCAGGTTATGATGTTTTTGTTTCCTTTGTTTTTAGAACAATTGTATATTCTGATGTGTAGGACTACATAATGGAAGCACTTTCAAAAAAGACAGTGATCCTTGTAACACATCAAGTTGATTTCCTACCAACATTTGATACCATATTGGTTAGTGTGAGCTTGTTTGGTCATGCAAGAGATGCCTGATTGCATATATAATGCTTAAGGGAGTTACATCAAGATGTTTTCTAGTTACTGACAAAATGTAATTCCTACAATTTATAAGAATTTAATGGTAGAAATTTTTGGAACTTCACCTTCGATTATAATAATAATAAGGCCAAACTTTGTTGCAGTTGATGTTGGATGGGGAGGTTCAAAAAAGTGGGAGTTATCAAGAGTTATTAGCCTCAAGTGAGGCATTCCAAGAGCTTATGAATGCACATAAAGACACGATGGATTCTAACAAATCAGTGGTTATAATGCCACCCTCGAAAGACAAACCTGTGAGTCAAGAAAGAGAAATTCAAAAGGTCAAGCCCCAAAAGGGACAAGAGAAATCATCTAAAGTGGATCAGCTAGTTAAAAAGGAAGAAAAGGAAACTGGGGATACTGGTCTGAAGCCATACATTGACTATCTGAAACAGAACAAAGGTTTCTTGTATTGTTCCATTGTTGGTCTTTCTCATCTTGTATTTTTGACCGGGCAGATTTTGGGAAATACTTGGTTGGCTGGTAAGGTGCAGAGTCCCCAAGTCAGCACATTGATGCTAATCATAGTCTACTCAAGTATTGCATTTGCATCTTCAATTTTTCTATTCCTTCGATCAGTCTTTGTAGTCATTTTGGGGCTTGAAGCATCGAACTCTTTCTTTTCTGAGCTCATGACTTCCTTATTTCAAGCACCAATGGCATTTTTTGACGCGACGCCATTGGGAAGAATTCTAAGCAGGGTACGTTTTGAGCCCTATCACTATGCAATTGTTTGTTTTCTTGATATTGCTTTGTCAAAAATATCATTAAATGTATTTAAGGAAACTAATTTGTCTTTTTCTTTTGCTTCATCTAACTTCTCAGGTTTCTTCAGATTTGAGCATTCTTGATGTCGATCTTCCTTTCAGCTTTACCTTCACTATGTGTGCCACTATGAGTGCTTACAGTAATATTGGTGTCGTAGCTGTTGTGACATGGGAAGTTTTGTTTGCTGCCCTGCCAATGATTTATTTGACAATTCAACTTCAGGTAAAAGCTTATTTTTTATATTATTTAGCTGCTTGAAAAAAACTTAAAACTTTTTGTGAGTAAAGTATATTGAGTATCGACCATAAGATAAAGTCTTTTGGTTGTGACAATATTTGCTAGATAACTAAATTCAATTTTTTTCAATTGAAACAAAAATACTACATTGCTTCTACTAAAGAATTGATGAGACTCATTGGTACAAAAAAATCACCCATCGCAGATCATTTTGGTGAATCCATATCAGAAGTAGTGACAATTAGGGTTTTCAAGGTGCAGGATCAGTTTATGAAGAAGAACTTGGATCTGATTGACAAAAATTCAAGTCCATTTTTCCATAGTTTTGCAACTAATGAATGGTTGATTCAATGTATAGAGGTATTAAGTTCTATAGTTCTTTGCTCATCTACTCTTGCTATAGTCCTACTCCCAACATGCACCTTCAATCCTGGTATGCAGATGGAACTAAAGATTATTTATGTTCTTGCCTATTCTAGAATCTCTGTTGTTATAGTACACTCTTGGATAAAGAGGATCATAACTAGTTACTTGAACTTGTACAGGTTTTGTTGGAATGGCCCTATCCTATGGCCTCTCTATGAACTTATTATTGGTTTTCAATATTCAAAACCAATGCACACTAGCAAACTATATTGTATCTATAGAACACATCAAGCAGTACATGTGCATTCCTCGTGAAGCACCAGCAATAATAGAATCTTGTAGGCCACCGGAGGATTGGCCCTCCCATGGTAAAGTGGAATTGCAAGACCTGAAGGTACTTTTAGTTGGGCTTCCTAACCAGAGAACTAAAATCCCCACCTTCTCAGCTATATTTTATTGTTGGTGAGAGTATAATTTGATGTCTTTCCTAAACCGTATTTCGTGTCGGTGCAGATTAGGTACAGATCAAACAACCCTCTTGTTCTTCGGGGAATTACTTGTTCTTTTGAAGGAGGGAAAAAAGTTGGGATTGTTGGTTGAACGGGAAGTGGAAAGACTAGTCTCATCAGTGCCATTTTTCGCTTGGTTGAACCTACAGGGGGTAGAATCCTCATTGATGGTTTGGATACCACCTCCATTGGACTTCATGATTTGCGGTCGCGCCTTGGAATTATTCCTCAGGAACCAACTCTTTTTTGTGGAACTGTTCGTTTCAACCTTGATCCATTATCTGATCACTCAGATTCGGCAATTTGGGAGGTCTTTAAATACCGCTTCACATGATTTCTGCTTTCATTTTATCATACAGATCAGGGCATATACCAAACCAGGAGGCTTTTAACAGGTATCTTATTTAAATTTTTGTATGTAGTTGTGTTATAACTGTTGTAACATTGGCTCTGAAACTGCTGCTAGTTCATGCATCAAATGTATGCAAAGGGGGTAGCAAATATACTGTTATGAAATTCACTAATTAGGACTGAAGTGCCATTTTCTTAATTTGAGTATTTCCTTGAAAAAGAATCCACATAACTTCTAATGTTTCTTGAGTATTTATTATCCTGAAACATTCTATGTGTCATGTCTCTTACCCCAAATGTATCAAAATACGAAAATTATAATCATAATAAATCTGTGTCACTAATTTGCAATTACTTGGAAAAAATTTCCGTAAGGGTTAGGGAAAATATCTACACAAAAAATTAAAAAAAAAACCAGAGACCCTGAAAAAGTTCACCAGAAATTTGCAATTTTATCAAGAAAATAAATGCCAAAAAAAGGGTCTAAAATCACATTGAATGATTAAATAAAATAATCATAGTTTTTCAATGAAAAAATGGGCACCCAGGTTGAGCACCAATTAATCACAATAAATTGTGATTTTTTGCAGATCTCTGCAACTCTGGTTTCTTCTACATCTGGACTTATTTCATAGTTAGCATCAGAACTACAAACCAATCAAAAGCATGTAGATTCATGGATATTTCTACAAGAAAGATAACCATTAGTAGAGATGATTTTCACTATTGTCAGTTCTGGTATGACATGATTTCATGTGGGATTCATGTTGTGAATGCTTTGGTTTCCAATTCTTGATGCCATTGAGTACAAAGTACAAATCCTAGAATTGAGAAAATAAGAAAAGGAAATTTAACCACTGCAAACCCTAGCATTGAATATTTTTTTTATAGAACCATGCCTTGAAAAATTAAAGAAATGGATTTTTAAATGCAAAAACTCTAGACCAATTTGAATCCATGTGGAACATAAAGGAACATGTAAGGGAAGAATTTAGAAATGTAAATGAAAGCTGGAAAAGCTTGGGGAAAAAAGAAAGAAAAAAAAACGTACTTGAAACATCTAATTTGTCACTGAATTGGTCTACTTAACCCTCTTCATCATTTTATATCTATAAATCCACACCAAAACACCATACTGGTGTTCGGTGAAGCACTTGCATTTTTTTGTTCATTGTAGCCTCCCTTGAGTGAAGGTTTTAACCTTGCAAGGCTTTCAACATGGCACCATGGAATTTTAACAAGATCACTTATTTTATAAATTTAAATCCACACCAAAACACCAAACTAGGGTGTTGGGTTTGGCACTTATAAAGTTTTGATTTATAAGGAGGCTTTAAGCTTGCTTGCTGTATAACCTGCGACTATGAATTTGAATGTGGATTGATTCTTGTGTATTTGTATATCCACACCAAAACACCAAACTTTGCTTTTGAATGGGGCAATTACAGACTTTGATTTATTGTAGCCTCTTTGGAGCAAAGGTTTTAACTTTTAAGCTTGCCCAGTAAAGAACATGTCATTTAGGATTAAACATGAACAAATTCTCTTGTAAATGTAAATCCAAACTGTGGTGTTCGGTGAATGCATTATTTATTGCAGAACATTCAGAGCACACGTGAAATATAATCATCTGTTATGAAATTTTAGAGTACACATTAAAGATAATCAGCTGTACGGACAAAATTTATATCATTTTTCTGCATTTCAATCTGATGATTGACAAAGGTTATGGGCTAACACATCTAGCTGTAGTGGAAAGTTCATTTCTTTTTCTCAGGTGACTCTTGGATAGCCAAAATTAAATATAGAACTAATTCTTATTAGCACGTGGAATTTTCTTTTATGATTTTTGGCTATATAACAGTGCTTTGTTTCTTTTTTGTTGAAATGTAGTGTGTTGAAGTAATAATCATTCTGAGTGACTTCTGTATAATGAAATCGAAATTATATTATAATCGGTTTAGGATCTATATTAATTTTAGTTATAGTTACCAAGACCACAATGTTAAAGGGAATACCAGGAGATACATGGGAGGCTAGTTATAGTATACATTTTTATGGAATCAAAATTCTGTGAGAAACCTTTAATTTAACATGTTCTTATTAAATTTCATGATAACCTGGGCATTATATTTTTTTATGCACGGGAATTTATCAGTCAAACTGATTTTTAGGATTACTGGATCTTCAAAATTCACATTTTTGTATTACATTGTAGAACACGATATTGTAGAAAGGGGACATTACACTGTAGAACACAATATTATGATTTATAAAAACTGATAATAAGGGAGGGTTCATTAATTGGCCTTAAATTAATAAATCATTGATAATTAGTTGCTTATCTCTCCAGCTTAAATCTGTTCTCTGTTTTCACTTCTTAATGTTTCTTAATGTAATGATAATTAATAAATCTGTGTCACTAATTTGCAAGAGACAAAATAATAATAGGCTGTGTATTCATATGGTTCTGATTAATCATGTGTTATAGAATTTATGGTATAGATCTGTGTTGTATAGAAACAACACACTAATATAAAAGAGAAAGGAACTTAAAAAGGATAATCTGAAATATAGTTTTCTGAACTTCTGTCATTTATAACTTTCAGCTAGATTAACCAAAACCGTTGAAACCTTGAACATAGGTGTATTGAGCATTCCTAACCAACACACTATAACTGCATAAGTTGATCTTGAAACATGAGCAAATTTGCACCAGAATATCGGATTAAGATGACACAAAGATTGTTTTATCAGATCAAGCAAAATTGACAACAAACATTGTTGGCATCAATGACAACAAGTTGCAAAGGGTTCCTTGTTCATTCTTTCAACAAGCTATTCCTAGACTCTATGGCTTTCCTCTCTATAAATATTTTTCTCACAAGGTGAGTATTTATTCTCAGCATTGTTTTTTAACTTCTTAAACCCTTTAAGGCCATTGCTATATTTTTTATTTTCTTTGAAGTAGTATTCTATATTTTGTAAACTCTTGTCAAATTTTCCCTAAGCACTTATGTTCAAGCAATCATAAATGAGGATGAAAATTCCTTAGGTTTTTTGGAGATTAGAGGATGAAAACCATTTGGTTTCAAGAGTTCAATTGTTGCAGCTGTGACAGTTTTCCAGTAGAGTCAGGAAGGTTATTTAAACATACACACCCTTCTATATTCAACGTTGCAGTTGTGACAGGTTGCCAATGGAATCAAGGAGGTTATTTAAACCATTACAATATTTTATTTTCAAGTGTTGCAGCTGCACTAGATTGTCAATAGAATCAAGGAGGTTATTTAAACCTTTGAAAAGAAATTCCCTAGCCATGTTCGAATTACTACAACTTGAGTTGACAATGAAATGGGAGGTTGTGGCCCAAATTTCTATTTTCAAGTGCTGCCGGAGGTGTGTGGAGGTTGCCAGTAATGGAATTGGAAGGTTTGAAACCTCTACGGTCTTCTATGTTTAAGTGTTGCAAGTATGTGTGGGTTGCCAATAGAATGGGAGGTTATTTGAACCCAACTATGTTCAAAGTGTTGCATTTGTGACGAGATTTTCAATGGAATGGGGGGCGTTATTTAACCACTCCATTACTCCAAGTGTTGTAAGTATGATTTGTCGATAGATCCCATTTCAGAAGAATTCCATCCAAGGAGAGTATTATTTTGGTGATTTCCAACAATTTATGGATGCGGTTGATTTTAAATTCCAACAAGGAGAAACCCCATAAGACCCAGACTTGCCATCAACTTTTGAAGAACATTTCAAATAACAAAAGCAATCTGAACAGAAAGAGATTCTCCAAGAAGATGATTTAAATAAATCAAGTGAAGATGGCAGACACAAGGATGATGGGGAAGCTTCAGTGGAGGATCTTTCTTCATTCCAATTCCTAATGCTGAAATAACTGATGACCTGCATATTAACTCCAAAATCAAATATCTTGCCATCCCAAATGCTTTTCAAAATATTCATTAACTTAGAGGTCTGGGATTCCTTATGATCCCCGTGAATTTGTTTCAAGACATTATGATTAATTCTATTTGTAGCTAAGTCATATTAATCATACTGATGTCATTCTTTGATCAAGCAAATTCCAGACCAAAATGAGCCAAAGCCAAAATAAATGGTGCACAAAGACGGATGAGGTATCAAACGTAAGTTGTACTCTTTATAGATTTGGGAAGTGCAATCAACAAAAATCTCTACAAGTTCTAGGATTCACTGAATTTTAATTTCAATGAGGTGAAAGATAGTTTATGAGAGAGCAGATCACGCTATTTTAACTTTTAAGAATATTGAATGATTACTAAATGTAAGAGACAAGTCTATGATATTTAACGTTTCATGGCTTGCTATTATCGCAGGGTACATAATACAATACAACATGCAACATAGGTAGGGGAGTAAGGAATTTTGACAAGATCTGGGGTTTTTTAAAATTTTACCTGTTTGCTTGGAGACAACCCACAGGTTGAAGAAAACAGTAGCCCACGGGATGAAGAAAATGGCAGCTAGGGCATAATATTTTCTGCAAATCCGGCAAAAACCCAATACTGCAATCATCACTTCCCGCCACACCCTGCATTCTTATAAGCTTCCTTCCCACCACACCCATTGTAAGCCTTCCCTCCTAAAGAAACTCCATCCGAGTCCGACGTTGTAGCAGCAAATGGGAGAGCCAACTCACAGAGCCATCAAAAAGCTGCGAAAATAGCAGTTTTGTTTGAGGGAAAAGGCATATGTGGGAAATAATTAATATATTTTTTGGAAAAGGTAGGTATTTTTTCTATTTTAATTTGAGAGAATGTAAAGTAAAAAATAAAACTTAACTAGCAATTGCATCTTGGTGTGCAATAGGTACGCCGAAGAGGTCTAGAATATCCATTACAAAAATTTGATGTCTATATTTTGCATACATCTATGTAATGCAAGAGATCGATTGGTAGGCCATTTTGGAAATGATTTTGTTTGTGCAACAAAGGTCTCAATGGAGAGGTGATAGCTTCAAATGAAATATGAATCCACTTACAAGTATCCAAACATGAAAGAAACAAAACCTTTGAATCAAGAAGATAATCAGGATTCATTAGTAGTAGGCTCATGTTATGTTTTTCATAGGGAGAGAGGGAGATAGAGGGAGAGATATGGATAGAAAGAGGGAGATATAAAGGGGGGAAGAGTGAGAGAGAGGTAAAGAGGAATATAGATATGGGGATGGAGATGGAGAGGGGTATGAAGAGGAGAGAGAGGGATAAATAGAAATATAAAGAGAGGGAGGGAGAGAAAGAGAGGGAGATAGGTAGAGGAGAAAAAAGTAAAGAGATATAGAAGAGGGAGTAATAGAGAGAGAGGGGCGGGAGATAGGGATAGAAAGAGGGAGAGATAGGGATAGAAAGAAGGAGAGATAGAGATAGATATAACTTAGGAAAGATAGAGGGGTTGAGAGAGAGATGGAGATGGAGAAATAGAGATATTAAGAGGGAGACAATGAGAGGGGGATGGAGAGATAGAAAGATAAATATATAAGAAGTTATATATATAGAGGTAGAGAAAGGGATATGTAGGGATATATAAAGGGGGGAAGAGTGAGAAAGAGGTAAAGAGGAAGATAGATATGGGGATGGAGATGGAGAGGGGTATGGAGAGGAGAGAGATGGATAAATAGAAATATAAAGATAGGAATAGGAAGTTATATATAGAGAGAGATAGAGACAATGTAAAGTAAAAAAATAAAACTTAACTAGCAATTGCACCTTGGTGTGCAATAAGTACGCCGAAGAGGTCTAGAATATCCATTATGAAAATTTTTTGTCTTTATTTTGCATACATCTATGCAATGCAAGAGACTAATTGGTAGGCCATTTAGTAAATGATTTTGTTTGTGCAACAAAGGTCTCAATGGAGAGGTGATAGCTTCAAATGAAATATGCATCCACTTACAAGTATCCAAACATGAAAGAAACAAAACCTTTGAATCAAGAAGATAATCAAGCTTCATTAGTAGTAGGCTCATGTTATGTTTGTCATAGGAAGAGAGGGAGATAGAGGGAGATATAAAGGGAGGAAGAGTGAGAGAGAGGTAAAGAGGAAGATAGATATGGGGATGGAGATGGAGAGGGGTATGGAGAGGAGAGAGAGGAATAAATAGAAATATAAAGATAGGCATAGGAAGTTATATATAGAGAGATAGAGAGGGAGAGATAAAGATAGTGAGGTAAAGAGATATAGATATGGAGGTATAGGAAGAGGTAGAGGGAAATAGAGAGGGAGAGAGCTAAATAGATAGAGAGAAGGAGACGTGTCGAGAGATAGAGGGAGAAAAATAGATAGAGATGCATAGATAGAGAGATGTATAGGGGGATATAGAGGGAGTGAGGGAGGGAGAGATGGGGATAGATAGAGGGGAGATATAAAGAGAGGAAGGGAGAGAAAGAGAGGGAGATAGGTAGAGGAGAGAGAGAGGTTTGAAAGGTGAATTATCATATCCTTAATCAAATGACACATGTGTTACCCTGAGCATAACTCCCTAGGGACACATCTAATCCTTGGATTGTTAGATATAGTGAGGAAGGAATAGGGAGTGTGTGTGTGTGTGTGTGTGTGTGTGTGTGTGTGTGTGTGTGTGCGTGAGAAAGATATATGGAGAGAGATAGAGAGGGAGATTTGTATAAATAGATAGAGAGGGAAGGAGAGGGAGGTAGAGAAAGAGAGATACACTCCTTCTATCTATGTCTCCCTCTCAATCTCTATGTTTCTCATTATCTCTCAATTTCTCTCTTTGTATCTCTCTCATATTTCTCTTTATATTTTCTTTACATCTCTTCTTCCTCTCCCCATCTCTTACCTTTTACTCCTTTTATTGTCCCTATTTATCTCCCCCTCTCTACTCTCTATATATCTTGTCTCCCTATTTCTCTTTTATCTATCTCTCTTTATCTCTCTCCTCTATGGTACTTTATATCTATCTATGTTCCTTATATTCTTCCTCTTCTCACTATCTTCTATCTTCTCTCCCTCCTCTCCCTCTTCTATTTGCCCCTCTAGTATATCTCTCACTTATCTCTATCTCTATATCTCTATCTCTTCTATCTCTATATCTCTTTGTCTCCTCTCTTTACCTCTCCATAGATCTCTATTTATCTTTCTCTCTATCTTTTTTTCTCTCTCTTCTTTTTGTATCTCCCTCTCCCTATCTATATCCATGTATATTTTATCTTTTGCCTCCCTCTTCCTCTCTCTCTTCCTTTCTTTCTTTTCTCCCTTTCCTCTTTATATCTTCTATCTCCTTAAGTGTGCAATGGGCAATACCCAAAGAGGTTTGAAAGGTGAATTATCGTATCCTTAATCAAATGACACATGTGGTACCCTGAGCATAACTCCCTAGGGACACATGTAATCCTTGGATTGTTAGATATAGTGAGGGAGGAATAGGGAGTGTGTGTGTGTGTGTGTGTGTGTGTGTGTGTGTGAGAGAGAGAGAGAGAGAGAGAGAAAGATATATGGAGAGAGATAGAGAGGGAAGGAGAGGGAGGTAGAGAAATAGAGAGGAGAAAAAAGTAAAGAGATATAGAAGAGGGAGTAATAGAGAGATAGAGGGGGGGGAGACAGGGATAGAAAGAGGGAGAGATAGGGATAGAAAGAAGGAGAGATAGAGATAGATATAACTTATGAAAGATAGAGGGGTTGAGAGGGAGATGGAGAGGGAGAAATAGAGATATTAAGAGGGAGACAATGAGAGGGGGATGGAGAGATAGAAAGATAAATATATAAGAAGTTATACATAGAGAGGTAGAGAGAGGGATATGTAGAGAAGGAAAGAGTGAGAGATAACTTGTGATAAAGATAAGTAATAAAGAGATGAAGAGATAAATAGAGAGGGGGAGAGAGAGATAAAGATAAGGAGGGAGAAATGGAGTTTGTATGTGTGTGTGAGAGAGAGATATATATGAAGATAGAGACAAAGGGATATATTTAGGGAGAGAGGGAGAGATTCAATGGAGAGAGGATAGAGATAAAATAGAGATATAGAAAGAGGAAGTGATAGGGAGAGATAGAGATCTCAAAAGAGGGAGAGATAGAAAGATAGGTAGTGGGAAAAATGGAGGGGGAAGAGAGAGAAAGAGAGATGGAAGGAGAGAGGAAAGGGAAGAGGGAGAGAATGAGAGAGGGAGCATTGGAAGGATAGAAAGATAGAGATAGGGAGTTATATATAAAGAGAGGTAGAGATGAGGAGATATATGTATAAAGATGGGAAGAGAAAGAGAGAGACACTCTTCTCTATCTATGTCTCCCTCTCAATCTCTATGTTTCATTATCTCTCAATTTCTCTCTTTGTATCTCTCTATATTTCTCTTTATATATTTTCTATACTCTTCCTCTCTCCTATCTCTCTACCTTACTCCCTTTATTGTCCCTATTTATCTCCCCCTCTCTCTACTTCTATATATCTTTGTCTCCTATTTCTTTTTATCTATCTCTTTATCTCTCTCCCTATGGTACTTTATATCTATCTATGTCTCTTATATTCTCTCTCTCTCTCTCACTATCTTTATCTTACTATATCTCTCTCCCTCTATTTATTCCTCTATATCTCTACCTCTATCTCTATCTCTATATCTCTATCTCTCTTCTATCTCTCTATATCTCTTTGTTCCCTCTTTACCTCTCCATAGATCTCTATTTATCTTTCTCTCTATCTTTTTCTCTCTTTTCTCTTTTTGTATCTCCCTCTCCCTATCTATATCCATGACCATTTTTATCTTTGCCTCCCCTCACTCTCTCTCTTCCTTTCTTTCTCTTTTTCTCCCTTTTCCTCTTTATATCTTCTCTATCTTCCTTAAGTGTGCAATGGGTACACTAAAGAGGTTTGAAAGGTGAATTATTGTATCCTTAATCAAATGACACATGTGGTACCCTGAGCATAACTCCCTAGGGACACATGTAATCCTTGGATTGTTAGATATAGTGAGAGAGGAATAGGGAGTGTGTGTGAGAGAGAGAGAGAAAGATATATGGAGAGAGATAGAGAGGGAAGGAGAGGGAGGTAGAGAAATAGAGAGGAGAAAAAAGTAAAGAGATATAGAAGAGGGAGCAATAGAGAGATAGAGGGGGGGAGATAGGGATAGAAAGAGGGAGAGATAGGGATAGAAAGAAGGAGAGATAGAGATAGATATAACTTATGAAAGATCGAGGGGTTGAGAGAGAGATGGAGAGGGAGAAATAGAGATATTAAGAGTGAGACAATGAGAGGGGGATGGAGAGATAGAAAGATAAATATATAAGAAGTTATATATAGAGAGGTAGAGAGAGGGATATGTAGAGAAGGAAAGAGTGGGAGATAACTTGTGATAAAGATAAGTAATAAAGAGATGAAGAGATAAATAGAGAGGGGGAGAGAGAGATAAAGATAAGGAGGGAGAAATGGAGTTTGTATGTGTGTGTGTGAGAGAGAGAGATATATATGAAGATAGAGACAAAGGGATATATTTAGGGAGAGAGGGAGAGATTCAATGGAGAGAGGATAGAGATAAAATAGAGATATAGAAAGAGGAAGTGATAGGGAGAGATAGAGATCTCAAAAGAGGGAGAGATAGAGAGATAGGTAGTGGGAAAAATGGAGGGGGAAGAGAGAGAAAGAGAGATGGAAGGAGAGAGGAAAGGGAAGAGGGAGAGAATGAGAGAGGGAGCATTGGAAGGATAGAAAGATAGAGATAGGGAGTTATATATAAAGAGAGGTAGAGATGAGGAGATATATGTATAAAGATGGGAAGAGAAAGAGAGAGAGACTCTTTCTATCTATGTCTCCCTCTCAATCTCTATGTTTCTCATTATCTCTCAATTTCTCTCTTTGTATCTCTCTCGTATTTCTCTTTATATTTTTCTTACGTTCTCTCTTCCTCTCTCTCCCTATCTCTCTACCTTACTCCTTTATTGTCCCTATTTATCTCCCCCTCTCTCTACTTCTATATATCTTTGTGTCCTATTTCTCTTTTTCTATCTCTTTATCTCTCTCCCTATGGTACTTTATATCTATCTATTTCTCTTATATTCTCTCTCTCTTTCACTATCTCTATCTTTCTCTCCCCCTCTCTCTCCCTATTTATTCCTCTAGTATATCTCTACCTCTATCTCTATCTCTATATCTCTATCTCTCTTCTATCTCTCTATATCTCTTTGTCTCCCTCTTTATCTCTCCATAGTTCTCTATTTATCTTTCTCTCTATCTTTTTTTCTCTCTTTTCTCTTTTTGTATCTCCCTCTCCCTATCTATATCCATCCATTTTTATCTTTTCCCTCCCCCCCTCTCTCTCTCTTCCTTTCTCTCTCTTTTTCTCCCTTTTCCTCTTTATATATTCTTTATCTTCCTTAAGTGTGCAATGGGTACTCTAAAGAGGTTTGAAAGGTGAATTATCATATCCTTAATCAAATGACACATGTGGTACCTTGAGCATAACTCCCTAGGGACACATGTAATCCTTGGATTGTTGGTATGAATCGACTAATCAAAAGTTAGTCTCCCTCTCTCTCAATAACGTTTAATTTAGATTTTAAGTTTGAAATTTATTTTATTATATAAATTAGGATAAAAATAAAATGAATAATTATAAATTAAATTATTTCTAATAACTTTTAATTATAATTTGTAATTTCATAAGCATAAATAAATATGTAAAATAAATTTCAAAGTTAAATCATACTATAAAGGAAATGCAAAATTACAATATCCATTTAAACAAATAATTTTAAAATAATTAAAATTTAATAACATGAATAATTATAAATTAAATTATTTCTAATAACTTTTAATTGTAGTTTGTAATTTCATAAATATAAGTAAATATGTAAAATAAATTTCAAAGTTAAATCATACTATAAAGGAAATGCAAAATTAAAATATCCATTTAAACAAATAATTTTTAAAAAATATTAAATAATAAACTTATTGAGAATAAATAATTAAATAATAGAATTAAAATTTAAAAAAATGTACTTAAAAAATATAATTAATATATTGCAAACAATAGTAACATTAATTTGAAAGTAAAATTGTACTTCAAATAAAATAGTAAAACTAAAAATAAACTGTATTAAAACTGTTAAAACTAAAATTTTAACTTTTATATTAAAAATTACAAGTAAGATTAAACTTAAAAAACTAAAAAATAAAATGAAAGGTAAAAAATCAATTTCTAATTTAAATATAGATAATTTTGATTTGATTTGATTTAATTTTAATAAATTTTATGTGATTAATTTAAAATGTATATTAAAAAAATTTAAATATAAATATAAATTTACTAAAACCTACAATAAAACGTGGCATATTCTTTTTATCACGAAATGCCAAATAAATAAATTTATTAATTCTCTTTATCACTAAATACCAAATAAATAAATTTATTTATTTCTTGGAAGGCAAAATCAAACAGCTGTAGGCTTTGCAATGAGTGTTTCTTACGTTTTTGACTAAGAATGACAAGAAAAAAAATAGTGAGAGACAATGTAAAATAAAAAATAAAACTTAAATATATTTCATTTCTATTGTCTTAATTTGAGACAATGTAAAATAAAAAATAAAACTTAAATATATTTAATTTCTATTGTCTTAATTTGAGACAATGTAAAATAAAAAATAAAACTTAAATATATTTAATTTCTATTGTCTTAATTTGAGACAATGTAAAATTAAAAAAAAAACTTAAATATATTTAATTTCTATTGTCTTAAGTTAAGACAAAATAAATAAATAAATATAACTTAAATATATTTAAGACAAAATTAGTATTTTGTCTTAAATTATCGTCTTAAAAAGCCCCTCAATGTAGTAGTGAAGAGGCCATGCATACCTCTTTCCTTCATATTGCCATACTTTCACCCAACTATGCACAATCTCCCTGGTGTTTGGCCGAGCTGTCGTTTATGCTCAAAACCGGCAGTAAAATTATTCCTGTGTTCTACAATGTTGACACCAGTGATGTCCGATACCTGAAAAGATCCTTTGCCGATGCATTTGCCGAGCATGAAAGGAAGAAGAGATTTACTCCAGAAAAGCTCCAGGATTGGAAAGAGGCACTCCACAAGGTTTCATTTCATTCTGGCCAAGTTCTTAAGGACAAGGAGTAAGTACAAATCATTCATTATATGAAATCTCATGCACTCGCTCTATTCTAATTATATCATGAGATCTTTTTTGCTCTGTACGGTTTTTTTTTTTTTTTTTTTCCTGTTTGTCCATGTTTGATCTTTGTTAAAATTCTAAAAGCTATTGGAAAAACCTCATTGATTAATTGTTTTAATATTTTGATATTTTTAATTATATAAAAAATATATTAAAAAAATGTGTTTTCGGTTCTCTATCTTAATGTGCTTTGTTTTGTTTTCCTACATTCCTCACATCTTAGCTCTCTTAATTATTTATCACTAATTTCATTTTGCACTCACCTCTTATCTTCTCAATTCCTCAAAGGAGTATGTATTCGCTCTACATAATTAAAAACTAGCAATTGCACTTGGTGCAATGGGTATGCCGAAGAGTTGTGGAAGTATAAAATAGGGAAAATTTTGGTTTATGTTTTATATAAATTTATGCAATACATGAGGTCAATTGATAGAAAATTTAGCAAAGGATTTTGTTTTGTGCAACAAAGTGATAGCTTCAAATCAACTATGCATCCAATTTTAGGTATCCAAACATGACTAAAACAAAACATTTGAATCGGTAAAATAATAAGTCTCCATTACCAACAAGTTCATGTCATGTTGACGATAGAGGGAGAGAGAGAGATAGGGATAGAAAGATGGAGATGTAGATGGGGAAGAGAAAGAGAGAGAGGTGTAAGGGGATAGATATAGAGAGGAAGATAGAGATAGAGATAAAAATTGAGATGAGAGAGGAAGATAAAGGGAGAGAGAAGTAGAGATATAGAGATAGATAAGGGGGCAGGAAGGGAGTGAAGGAGGTAGATATGGGAAGAGAAGAAGAGGGATGAGAGGGAGAGGGAGAGGGAGAGAGGGAAATATATGGATAGAGGGTGATATAGAGAGAAGAGGGATAGGGATGGAGATAGAGAGATAGCGAGATAAAGGTAGAGAAAGGCATGAGTAAAAAGAGGTAGAGATAGAAGCAGGAGGGAGGTCAAGGGAGAGAAAAAAAGATAGGGATATAGAGTAGGAGAGATGGAGTGAATAAGAGAGAGAAGGGGGAGAGAGGGAGAGATAGATTAATAGATAGAAATGGAGAGAGGGAGTGATATAGATAGCTCAAGAGATATAGAGAGATAGAGAGGGATAGGAAGAGAGATAGAGAGAGATAAGAGAGCTAGGGATGGAAAGGGATATAGCAATGGGAGAGGGGGGAGAGAGAGAGGGAGATAGAGATAAAGGGGGCAAGATTGAGAGAGAAAGGTGACAAAGACAAGCAATCAAGAGAGAGATATAGAGGGATAGGGGGAGAGATATAGAGATAGAGATAGAGATAGAAATATTTCTCCTCCTTTTGCACCCCCTCTCTTTCTCTCTCTCTTTTTTTTTTCTCCCTTTGCCTCTCAATATCTCTTTCTATATCTCTTATCTTTTTGTCTCCCTCTATATCTCTCTATTTCTATTGCTCTTTATCTGTATCTTTGTTTTACTCTCTTCTTTCTTTCTTTTTGTATCTCTCTCTTTTTAAAAATATTTTTTATTAATATTTTGATTTTGATATATTTTGACTTTATTCTATTTAAATCTCTAATTCAGATTTAACTTCCAAATTTATTTCAATTATTTATGTTTTTAATGAAATTAAAATAATAATTAATAGTTATTTAGAATTAAATTAATTTATAATTATCTGTCTTATAATTTTTTGTGGATGAATTTTCCAAGAGCCAATAAATATAAGACATATATTATATAACTAAATATCATAGATAAATATTAATTTTATATCATATGTAATTTTGTTTATTTAATAAATATGATAAAATAACTATAATTATAATAAAATATATTATATGTAATTATTATCATTTAATAATTATAATTATCATATATATGCTATTTTATAATATATATTATTAGTAATTATAAATAATATCATATAATATATTATCAATAATTATTTGTGATAATCAATAATATATTAATATTTAGTTTTAAATTAAATACATTAATTAATAAATTATAAATTTTATTTTGTAAATAAATATAAAATATAAAATTAAAATAATATATTACAATTAAAAAATAAAATGTTTTGTTTAAATATTAATGTCCTTTATTAAATGGATTAAACGTGCAGCTTACTTCACTTGTATAGGCACCTATCTACGTCTATAGCTTCTAATGCTTTTGTCCATTCTTATCTCCAAGATTTTATTTTATTCAGAAAGAAAGTGGGTTTTTCTTTATTAAATTCAAACCTTGCCCGGAAAAAATATAAAATATGTTGACGGTCAAGATTAATTTTTATAGACAAAATTAGCTTGGTCAATCTCATAGAGGGAACGCCTTCGCGTAAAAAATATTGTTTAGTGATAAGTTATATTTGAAGAATTTATCCATACTACTCAAATATTTCAATATAAAATTTAATTTAGATTTTACTTGCTATAATTTTTTTAATATTATTATAATTTTATTTGAAAGATCAATTATTTTATAAATATAAAATTATAATAAATAATATTATAAAAAAGTACTCTTACACAATTGATATTAAGTTAGTATCATTATTTTTAATTTTTAATTTTATTTTAAAAAATAAATTTTTAATCTTGTAATAGGACCTATATTTGATGGTTTATGGATTTATTTAGATATTTTTTTGTTGTAAACTATAATCAAAATTTAAGAAAGATAATAATACATAAAAAATAAGATTATTGTATAGATAATAGAAAATTATATAAAATTTTAATGAAATATATATCTAATTTATTGATACACATTTTAAAAATAAAATGTCCTAATATTTGAATGACAATTTTGAATAGATGACTATCACAAAGTTGTTTACATGACATAAAGATTAACCATCAAACTTAAGCCTTACTTGCTATGAAACTTTTTATGCAAAGTGAAAATAAAGTCATGAAAGGATCAAAGATAGATAAAAAAAAAAAAAAAGGATAATGTGGTCATTTGATTAAAATGAAGAACATTTATGAAAGCTCTTTTAAGAGAGGAATAATTTTATTTATTAAATATTAATAAAATGCAACTTTTGTGAAAGGGTGTGCTTGTAAGCGTAATTTGGGGCTTGGTTGTTTGAATGAACGATCTAAATGGAAACCACAGTTGAATGGTGAGATGATGTTTGCTCAACATCATTCTCTCAAATTGATTCATCCTGCATTATTTGTTATCTTTGTGCCTTCTTGTGAGCAATCAAACTTTTCTCCACAAGAGAAAGGTTTGCTTTCTACTCATTCTTTATCTGAGCAAGAGTGTATTTTGTTGAAACTTCTAAAAGCCCACTTAATTACTCTTCCTCCTCCTACACATAAGAAATTTTATAAGCATGATAAAACAAAACATTATTTCTGTGCATACCATTGAGTGCCTGGCCATTCCACTAGTGAATATAAGGCCTTGAAGGATAAAATACAACAACTTCACATGATTCTGGTGTCATCACTCTTCCATTTGTTGATGCACCTTCCTCTTCTTCAAATGACAAGTGATATCGAGGTCTACCTCTATCTTGTATGTTCTAAGTGCCTTGCATGGTTCTCCTCCCCTCTATGTTGTGGGCAGTGATAACTTGTTCTAAAGATGTGTATCCTTCTTAAGGACCCCCTCTTTTATTTCTATCTTTCAATTGGAGTGTCCCCTTGAGTGGGCCCTCGCTGTCTTGAAGGGTTCTTGAGGGGACCCCCTTTGAAAGGGTGTGATGGTTTAGAAACCACCCCTAAAGGCTTCTATAAATTGTTTATGTGAGACTTGGAAAGGGGCATGGGTATCACTCAAAGAAGAAGGTGGTTAGGTGGGCTATGGGCATGGAAAAGGGGCATGGAGAAGGGGCACATAGTGTGTCCAACTTGAGGTACGAGGTACAATGTACAACAAAGATTGTCTTGGTTAGGACTATTGTGCATTTTGATCAATTATTATGGAGTATATTGTGTGGTACATGTTATATGCATGTTGAGTAATTATTTTAGAGTATGTTGTGTTGCGCATGTTGAGTAATTATTGTGGAGCATGTTGAGTGATTTCTTTAGATCATGTTATTTTTAAATAAGAACTCGGTCCTCTTAGAGTGTGCCATAGTTATGAGGGCCAATTCCATTGAAATCTTCCTAGGGTGAGAATGATCATTTCAAGTGTCATGATTCTGATAAGGGATTCGCTAGATTATTTGGATACAATCATACTAGTGTTAGTGCATCGAATCCTATCAAAGATATTTATAATTATATGTTAGTGCATCGAATCCTATCAAAGATATTTATAATTATATTTAACAAGATGGATTTGATTTAAATAAATTATTTAAAGATGTTAATTCTTCCTTTTATCATATTCACATTGTTGGATGTAAATTTATATATTAGCAATAGTATTCTTAATGTGCTTAATTAAGTCTAAAGCTAGTTAACATTTATAAATAAGCACTTTTGTACATCTATATCTAAATTATAAACATACTTTATCATATTTAAATTTAAATAATAACACCAATAAATCCACTATCATATAAAATTAACTCTAATATATTGTCTATTCAATTTTATACTTAGAGAAAAGTAGTATTACGTTACCTTGTAAAGTTATACTTACATTTAAAATGCCTTCTAGAAATAAAATACCTTATAGAAGAAGTGCAAATATTTTAAATACATTTAAGGCTATCACAATGCAATTTTTTCTTAGCATGTTAGTGCTTAATCACAAGGCCACCTTAGCTTACATATGTATTTAGAATTTGGAGCCTCCCTCCATGCATGATATCAATTGGATTTCATGGTGGAATGATGTCATTACTTGTATTGATGGTTCCTTTGTATTTATGAGCAACAATTAGCTTGATTTTGTTGCTTCTCATACTAAGGCACCACTTTAGACCTTCGTTAAGCCACCACCACTTTGAAAGCATAATCATTTGATTTTGTCACCCAACTTCAAGAGGCTCAACCCTTTGCCATCAAAAGCAGGTTAAAGATGGTCATTTAGCTTGAGGGGCATAAATCAAGGCCAAGATCCATTGGCTCAATATTGGTGATCAAGTCTTGAAGGAATATTTTTAGGCCTTGCTTGCTTGACATTCCTCACTATCCATCAAGAGAATTTGTGAAGGACATCAACTCTTGCAGTAGCTTCTTAATATCCTTGAATCCTTTGGTTGAGACTATGAGTAGGTCTTTGTGACTCAAGATTATATTTGGAGCAAAGCATTGCCTTAAATAATGCCTCATTGTGGCCCCTTGTGAAGTCACTAATTCCCAACATATTTTGTGTATATAGCTACTCACCTTAGAGGATTTGAAGGAAGTTGTGTTCACAATGGTTGATGAAAAAGCTTCTAGGTTGGATGGTTTCCCTTATGAATTTTACTATTCCTTTTTGGGATATTGTTGACAATGACCTCCATAAGGTTTATATTCAAGCTTTTCATTCCAAATCTCTAGGAAAGCTAATTATCAAAACAAATATAAAATTCATACCTAAAGTTGTAACCCTAAGGAGATTTATAATTGGAGGTTGATCCCTTTGTTGAATGTCTCCCACAAGACTATTATCAAAGCTTTGGCTCTTAAACATCACCCTTTTCTTTGTTAGCTTGTTTGAGTTGAAATGACAAGATTCATTAAGTCTAAATTTATCTTGGATAATATTATTGTTGTTTGGGAAGGAATGAAGTGGGCTCATCACTCTAATTAGTTGCCATCTTCCTCAAGATAGACTTTTCCAAGACCTATGGTTGCATTGAATGATAAATCATCATTGTCATGCTTCAAGCACTTGGCTTTGAGCCTCATTTCATTCAATTTGTAGAGATGGTTTTTATGGATGTTTACTTAGATCATGATGTTTGGCCAATAATCTATGCCTTTTGGGCTTCATAGGTCCATCCATCAAGGCTATCCTTTGGTGTCGATGCTTTATGTTCTTATTGCTCAAGGAGTTGTTACCTCCTAGCCTTTGTAATCTCTCAATCCCTGGTCAAGGATATATCTCTTCCCAATTTTCCCCAACAATTGTTTAATGGTTACTTTGTGATGACCCTTTACTCACTCTTAATTAAGAGGAGAATAATGTCAATCAAGCCCACCACTACTTGGATATTTTGTTAGGCTTTAGGATCAAGCATTCATTAGCAAAATCCATATGTAATGCTATAGGAAATCCTTTATTTTGTGGTTGTTGTGGTTGGACCTATTCAACTAGAAGTGGATTGATCATGGGGAAGTGTTCTAGTTTCTAGGAATACAATATTTCCTTTTAGGCTTTGTTATCTATGCTATAACAAGTTATGATAGATAGAGTGGAGAAAAATCTTAGTTATTGGATTACCAAACCTCTACCCTTGGCTAATAAGTTCTCGATTTATTCCAAAGTTTTAGTTGCTACACATTTATTATTCTTCTTGCTAGGTGCCTTCCAAAAGCCTCTTATGTTTTCCTTGAAAAACTCTTTAGATATTCTCTTTGTGTACTAGTGAAAGAAATCATGGTTTTCATCAAGTGGCTTAGGAGGTTTAGGCTTTCTCTCAATCTATAAACCTATGTGATTAATTCATTATTAAAGCTTTATATGAAAATGAAGCTGAAATGTTTTTGGTAAGTTAGTGTATTAGTTTTGGAGTGTTAGCTAGTCATCTAGCCTAGAAGGGAATTGACATTCCAATACACTTCTTACCATATAGGATATTGTGAAAATTTAGGGCACTTTTATCAAGAGTATTTGGAAATCTTGGGAAACTATCAAACCTTGTATTCACCAGGTGAGAAATGACTTCTACAATGGTCTCTCTATCAACTAACATTCTTTTCGGTGATCTTTAGCTCTCTCTTTTCAAGATTAGCCATTGGCTAGAGCGTCTTGGTTGCATGCCTTGAAGTTCTTTAAACAAGGCATTCATGTGTTGGCATATTTTATCCATAATGCCACAAATAACTTCACTTCTTGGCTTCAATTCAAATTAAAATTTAGGCTGGTTGTCAAAGATCAAGATACCTTTCAACTTGTAATTGACATTATACCCCCTAGATTCTTCACAAAATTGGGGTTAGGTCTCTCAAACCTTGGTGGAAGGATTGTAAATGATAACCAAAAGCACCCCTTCATAGCTTAACTCTTGCAAAGGCTACTTTTGGTTGCCACCACATCTTCCTATGGTGGATCAATTTAATCTTTGATGGCAACTCCAGGCCTCTATTCGTACATATCAATGCATTTAATTGATGGTTTTGGCTCCTAAATTAGCTCACTTGGCTTGGTGCATTTTATATTAGGGCATCTTGTTGGGTAGCTGTTTAACTCATATGAGTGTTCCCAATCCTCATCTATTTTGTGGGCATATGGAGTCCTTAAGAATTTCCTTTGGTTTTGTCCCAAAGTTCAAGAGGTTTGGACTTAGATTTGTAATTTTTTAAAGTTGTTGATTCCTACACCTTTTTCTTGACATGTGGTTTTTGTTGAATATTGGCCTTGTCTGCCACATAAGTCTTTATAGATTTGACATGATTTTAGAGTGAAAATTCTATTCAACATTTGGAAAGATAGAAATATACTGAAGCCATGATTTTCTCTAATTTTCTTATGTAGGTTTAGGTGCAAGCTCATAAAGTTGCACTTGAAGTTTTTTTTTTATCTTAAATAGCTATTGGATCACTAGGGAAAATGCTCCTTGTACTATTGTTAGAGCCCCACTTGATCCTTGCTCTTCTTAGTGAAGGGGCAAGCATGGGCGCAACCAACAAGATAGTGGATCTTGTGCCAATGGTCATCATGGCTCTCAACCACCAGGCCATAGGAATATTGCTCCTCGTGGTGGGTGGGACTAGACGCCCTATACCTCTTCTTGTGGGTAGGGAGGTGCTCTTAATTGGGCTGTCTTAGGAAAATTTCCTTGCTTGGAGTTGTCCATCTCTCTACCTTGTACTCAATAGTCTGCAAATAATCCTCTTGAAGAAGAAGAAGGTGTTCTCATTGGTTAGGAGATGATTGATGATGTCCTTGGAAAATTTTGGGGCAATCTAGATGATAAAGATCTTCCTTTTAGTTTTGCATTAGTTGCTTAGACTTTGTTTGCACTTGACCCTTTTGTTAATTTTTCTTTGTCTTGACATGGTCTAGTTAGACTTTGTGGCTGTGCCTCTCTACCATCCTTTCTTTTTTTAAATATTTTACTATCCTTTATTCAATAAAGCTAAATATAAAATATTCATAAAAAAGAATCAAAACTTTCCTATGATCGACATGCTATTTGATCTATAGATGTGTCCCTATTAATAATGAGGGGACATAATTGAGAGCATACTTTTTAATCCTTGTTAGTGGATGCCATTGGATTCTACATGGTATAATTTCATTCTACTTTATAGAGATGCATGTTTATTGATGTTTGCATATTTATTTGTTTGACCAATAAGATTTAAATTAGATATGTCGCTTATCACTTGGAAAATCTCTTCACACCTTAACTTTCTAAATATTGAAAATAGTCATTGGTAGCTACATGTTGGACATTATGGTCAATGGTATGGGTGGATTGGTATGTTGCCAAAGTTCACAACAAAACAACTTTCTGAAGTTCCAACCTTTACTAAAATTTACTAGATGATGTCACGTGTTCTTGTAAAAGCCTTTTGATCATTCTCCTTATTGTAGACAACTGTGCTTGGTCAATAGTTAGAACCAACTTAGTTGAAATTAACAATGCATATAGAATGATAATATGCTTTTGGATTTAACTGTGTATATTTTTTTCATCGACGTTTCGAATCACACTCAGTGATCCATCATCAGGAAGAGGAAGAATGAAAAATAGGAGTGCAGATCAGCCTAATAAGTAAAAGGTTGACGTTTCAAATCACACTCAGTAGTCCTCATGTCAAAAAATAGTCATCAAATGTCAGTGGCAGCATGTGAGGTAGTCAAGTCTTAAGGGTAGTCACTTATATGGCAGTACAAGTGAAAGGTTGTAGTGATAAAGAAAGAGTAGTCCTATGAAGATCATCAAGGGGACACTCACAACCAAGAAAAGAAACAAAACATATCAGTAATAGTAGTCTTCAGATTCATGGACTAATTATTATCTCGAGTGTTAATTAGTTGACCTTAAATTTTATGCTGTTTGCAGAAATGGCCACATGAATGTATAATATGCGCAAGAACAGAGCTTGGTGTGGAATCAGTCGTGAATTCGTTTGCCTTTCCCGGTCTCACTTTGGTTGATTCATGCGTGGAGGAGAAGTTTGGTAGTGATGGATGCGAAAGTCAGTTGAGGTTAAGATGCGGGCAGAGGCGTTCTTCCAACGCGGCAGAGATGGTGTGCTTTGCCATAAATACCACTTCAGCATATGCCTCTGTAAACTTGTGGAGCAAAAGTAGACGTAATGTAATTGAGAGCTCCGACATGAATATATGGTTCGAGAAACCGAAAGAAGCGGGGAAATGGGTTGTCATAGGTGTTTTCACACAACCTTCCCACTGGCTTATGAAAGAGGAGTACCTTCTCAAAATATGTAACAGAGGAAGAGTGTTTGATGATAAAGTGAGAGGAATGTTAGTGATGGGCGAGCAAGCGAGTGTTGAAGAGGCTTTTAAAAAATTACTCCTATATTTTGGGATGTAAATAGGCTGAAGCGCAAAGCTAAGCAAATAGAATAGAGATTTGTGGAGGCTTTTATGAAATGCCTGCAATGTTTGGGGATGTAAAATTAAATTAAATTTTCATCGAATGCAAGGAAAGTATAAATTTTCAAAGTTTTTAAGGTAAGTTATACATGAATTTATTTAAATATAATTGAAAAATAAATACAATTCAGTTTTTCAATTAGGTTAAGATGTTTTTTAATTTGTAAAAGTTTTTTTTTATAAGATTATTCAAAAAAATCAATTAAATATATACTAATATAAATTAATTGGAAGATTTTTATGAATTATTATATTTTTAAATTTAATATTAATTAAAAAAAGAGAAAGTAATAGATAAGAGTATTTATGAATGGATTTGATAATATATGATGAAATTTATTATCATTCAATTTATTTTCTCATTTTCAACATTAAGTTCTTCACACATAAGAAGCAAATGTATACCTAGGAGAAATACTTAAATATAAATTACATCAAAGGTTATTTTTTGTATTAAATAAGTACATGATATTAGACAAGTTTAGGTATGGATTTACTTATATTCTAATAGTATAAATGGTAATATGAGCTATACTATTTTTCATTAATTAATGAGTTTATGACCTAAACATTCATTTTCATTGATCAATTCAAATATATTACTTCCAAAGTAATATAAGAACTCATCTAGTGATTAAATAATATCAATGCCTATTTAATCACACAAAGATCTTCCAGATTTTTAACACCCACATCATTCCTCATTTCACCTTTATCTCAGAGTAGACCAAGAGCCACCAAGGTTCCTAGCGCTTCCTCTGAAACAACAACACACTTGTCAATAATTTCTTTAACTTTTTGTGAAATTTGTTTGGCAATTTGCAATTTCCATTCCACCCCTTTAATGCATGACACGCAACGAGTGTCTGAAGCATTGGGTATAACTTGTTCTACAACTAGCTTCCCCATATCATAGTTTAACATCAACTTCAATTTAGTTTGATAATTATTCCACAATTTCTCTTCTTTTTCAATAGTAGTAATCTCACCACCTAAAGTGGCCCTCAAAACACTTGTCTCTTGGAAGCATTTTATAGATTCAATAATGATGAGGCTTCCCTTCTTAATCGGGGATTTATTCCAACCATCTATGGCCCTGCTTAGGCTTTGAAAACTTTTAATTTTAGTCAATGCCTCTTTTCCAACTACAATAAGTGATTCTACAGAAGAATCTACCTGAGAGAGAGGCTGAGGAATGAGTTCAAAAATGGATTTAAGACATCCGATCAAGTCTCGAACTTGGGCTTTCAACTCGTCCTTACTTTCTTTGTCCTTTTTTCAATCTCTCAACCATCTTGGCCGTGAATACCTAAAACATTTGAACATCTCCATCCCTGGTAGGAGGACCAAGGTTTACTCTGTTCACTTTGAAGTCACTTGCTATTGCCTGAGAAACATCCCTTTGCACTGAAGGGTGTGCAATTTCGATTTGAAGTCTTCTTGATTTTGTATCATCTATTAGCCTAGCGGTAGTCTTTAACCTTTTAGGCTTTGGGATTGAAGCCCTCTACAACAGTTGACCCACCATATCCTGCTTAGGAAAATTAGGTTGTATAGCTTTTCTCTTTCATGACAATGAATCCTCCAACCAAGTTGGAGTTACCAAAACCTTAGTTGCCTTAAGACCTGGAGACTCAAATAGTGTCTGAGTGACTAGAGGAGTGTCCTCTATAGGTGCAATGGTTTGTGACCTTTGAGATGTACCTACCTCTCTGATAGGTGATTCATCTTAGGATGATGAGGAATTGATATTTGGGGTTTCCAAACCCTCTTCTTCTTCTCCTTAATTTTCCTTTTCTAGAGTAGGCAGGTTGAAGATATCTTCTCTGTAGGTTTGTGAATACACATTCTTAGTTGGTGGGTCCTCATCGTAATCTCCTTGTGCTCTAGATGATATTGACTAAGGAACATTGCTAGCTGATGGCCCACTAGCAGAGCCTTGAGAAGTGCCTTCGACGGGTCAGGAATCTTTAGACCTAGTATGAGGACAAGATTGTTTAGTTCTCTTCTTAGTCACCCATTCTCGTGTTCTAGGAAAAACATCAACAATCCTTGCTTTGATGGTTTCTTTTTCTTTAAATTTCCAGTCCATTGCAGGAATAGGTTAGTTCTCTATTAATTCAGTATACACTGGGTCCACCATATTGGACCCATCTTCCATAATGCCTTGTAAATCCCACTTCAAATCATAAATGATTATCTGTTCCACTGTTAACCTCATCCAACTCCTTCTTACCTCATAGTCATCAAAGCAGTCAACCCAATAATCTTCAAGGTTTGATTGATGATAAAAATTGGGGCCCAATTTCAAATTATTCTTAATGTAATCTTTTAAATCAAAGGGAGCTCGCTCCTCATATGAGTGCATATTATACCTAGACATTTCCTTTTCAATATTAAGAGCATCTGACATTGATTGACAACTATATGCACCAAATCCAAAAGGAAAACTTACTATCAATCTTTTCCTGCATTGGCATATTCTATTAACATCAACCAATTATCTACTTACATCGATAATCACCCATTTGTCTTTAGGATATTTAGGCAATTTTAAAGGAAATTCGACATATCCACCAACTCTAATGTATGCAAATCTCTAAAACTAGATAAAATGGTTGCCACATAAATCAATGAACTATATTGTTTTAGGAGATAGCGACATTGTAGGATGCCCTTGCAATTCTCTAACAATTCTCATGGTAAAAGTGTCAACCACTCTTCTAAAATTTAAAAATCTCTTGTGAAGCTAGAGTTTATCAAAATAATCATAAATTGGCATATTTCCTAGAGGAAAATCACTTGGTCTTAGTCTAGGCCACAGTCTAGTGTTGTCAAGGGCATATATCAAATATGAGGACATAGAAAAACTTGTTTAGAGTAAAGAATGTCATTAAATCATGTAGACAGTCACTAATGATTTTTGCCCAATCCAGGAATTGTTCTCTGCTCAATATAATTTGGATGAAGAAATACATCCACTCTTGAAAGCCATGAACATTCTCATTTCCCCTTACCCTATGTAATAGCACCACAATGTCTGCCACCTCTTCTACAAAATAATTTTTGTGTAGGTTTCGAGGCAATTGGGATTTTCCCTTTTTAGGTTTAACCAACCAATTCTTTGCTATCACATTTTTGTAAACCCCTTTCTTTGCAATAAATTCAATTTGGGAATTTGTCATGTTCATCTGTGAGTACTCACCCCTCTCTAGAATTCTTAGGCAAGACACAAAGGTGCACTTCTTCACTTTCAAAACAAGTTTATTATCCTCTTCCCGTGTTTGTGAGTTATAATACTTAATGAATTTGAGAACAAGCTCGGGGCATTGCACAACTAAGGGGAACACAACAATCTCAACTAACCCACTGCCTATTACTCGTTCAACAATGGGCAGAGGATTGGGTTTATTGAATTTGTTCCTTAATTCATCCAAATTGATAGGCCCTAACTGAGTATCACCAATTTTTGGCCCCTCATATGTCAACCCAGACACATATTCACAACCGGCATATTTAACCCTCGCCATGGATAAGAAATAGTAGTTTCTAAAAATTGATGTTTTCTACAATGCAGGTAGAAATAATCTAGAAAATAGACTGAAATGAGCGGATTCTAAAAATACCTTGATAGCAAATCTTGCAACTTGAACTTCGTGCCTCATCCAGCTCATCCTCAGATATTTTGCATCACAATGAGAATGCTTACCAACACTTTAACTTCTCAAAACTTGACTTCATGGAAAAACACGAAAGTAGATGAGCATTTAATGCCTTAACTTGCCTCATGACACGTGGTAGCTTTCGTGTCACCACTTCCAATATAGTCGTCTTTCAAATATTTGAAAACCAACGACTATGAGTTGTAAGGTGGGAGGTTAGACAAACTACACAAATATGCATCAAGTTTGAATATCATAACAAAACACTGCCCAAGAACATAACGTTTGACAAAACACACAAAACACCGCCTGGGTAGGGAAAGACATGGGAAAGTGATCAAAAATAAGCACAAGCAGCAAAGTGGGGGGTTCAACGAACTTTACAAAACATCGTTCAGGTTCGAACTATGACATAAAAAACCACCTATGTTAAAATTAAACTACTTATGGGTTGGCGAGTGACTTAATGAAGCAAGACAAAAATATAGTGGTAATACAACTTACCTAATTTTTGTTAGGATAATCAAACACACACAACTTGCAAAATTCCAAGAGAGAGATGGAGAGCACACCACAAGCAATCCCCTTCCTTTTCCTATCCCAATTAATTTAAATCCTACTCCTATCCAATTCAAAATGAGACCAAATTCAAAATTTTAAATCTTTCCTTGGAGAGGGTTTTTGAGAGAAAATCCTTCATAAATGAACAATCCTCCAAATAGATAAGTCTCTTTCCTATTTTTTTTAACTTTCCCTTTTCATTATTTTATTTCTTTAATTTCAACTTCAATTTACCCTTCCCAATGTTCTCGCTCCTAGGGAGGTAGAGTTGGTGGTTGTAGGGATGGTGAAAGGAACTTTCCTCTCTTCTAAGCTCTTATTGAGGTGGAGTTTGTGCGAGGTGGAGTGTAGTGGCTTCAGTGGGAAGGTGTATCATATTAGCCTCTCCTATAGAGGGGAGCTCTCTCCTATCAAGGTGGTGTTTGAGATGGAAGATTGGGTGGATTGGTGCTACTTGGTGGGTGATCCTTCTCATAGTTTTTCTATTCTCTCAATCCTTATTTTTCCTAGTTGCTCTCTTATTGAGGTAGGGAGCTCGAGAGGAAAGCTTGTTCTTGAAGGGTGCTTTGGTAGCCCTTGTTGGTTTACTGTGGATCAAATGTTGCAAGCCATGTTTAGCGCCTGGCTGACTCAGGCAGTCCCTTTAAAATGATTGGGTTTTAGGTTCATGTGAATTCCTAGTTGTAAAAGGGTTTTCAGCCCCTTCAAAACTGAATCTCCGTAGTCTGTTTTGTCATGTGTATATTTTGGTTGACTACTGATGTTGTGATGTTGATTGTTTGTGTTCCTATCTTTCTGCAACTTTCTTTGTTTTGGTTGGGGTTTCTGGTCCCCTCAAAACTGATATGTAAGGGGTTTTTGGTCCCTGCAAAACCTATTTTTTGCTAATCAAAAGCAATAATTTAAAAGAATAAAATAAATGTTGAACCCCATTTAAATGATAATCCAAAATAATTAACTTACCCTCTTATTTCCCAAATTTCATATAAATAATATAGCAAGTAGGAAATGAAATATTTTAACTCATTAATTAGATTTTTTATGGAAACATGAAATTTAAACAATAATTTCACTTGCATATACACTAATATTTCACAACAATCATGGATTTTGGAATCACCTATGCTTCAAATCTAGATCAACACAAATCAAATATAACATATCTCACACACAAATTGAGTATGATAAAGTATAAAAATGAGATGACCTAGTGTGACATCTCCTATATAACCACCGTTATGAATAACATAGACCTATATATAATCATGTGGATAAATACCTCGTACTTGCACACTCAATTCCCACATCATGTGTACCTACCACATGCACATGATAGTTGAAGAACAACATATATAATGTCTTGATGGGGTACACCATCATACAACATATAAGAAAAATATCCTGAATGTCATACAATAAATATATATTTATATAGAGACCAACAAAAAAGTGTAAAGATATAATCCAAGCATAATCATAAGTATAATAATCACATAAGTGTCTCATAATATACACCAAGATCTTGGTGCTACTACAAAATACTAAGATGAGAACATCTTGAATCAAAATAATCAAGTATCGATATACAAGTCCAATTCCAACCAAGACTATCAAAATGCAAATGTGAGAGGCATTACATGTGAAATGGTCATTTTATTTTAACTAACTAGTGGGATGACTTAAAAATAATATATATTCTCCTTTGTGTTAATGTTACCTATGGGTGACTTATAAAGTATATTCACCTAACTAATACTAGCTACCATATAATGAAACATGGTTCAAAACATTGCCTCCCCTTTGAAAATACTTCATCAAAGCTTCATATAATTATTAAACATAGAGATAATTTTGGTTGGTTCCATGTGGCATATTTAGGTTGTAGACCCTTCTATTGGACTGGTCAGGAACTCCTCAATAGGATGTTTGTCCAATATAACTTCAAGTTCTTAAAATAGGAATCTTTCCTCATTTGATGTAGGTAACTCTATTGGAATTTGAGAAATAGTCCTAACCATATTCTTAAGATTAGAGATTAAAAATAAGTGGATTATAGAAGGTGGAAGTGTCAATTTGTATATCACCTCACTGATGTATTGGGGCACTTGATAAGGACCACAAATTTGGGACCCAAATTAGAATCTCACTTCTCCTTTAATGAATTTTGTTTGTAGGTCCATAGAAAAAAGGAAAACCTAATCAACAAGTTAATGATATTCTATACCTTGATGTTGATCCACCCACTATTTCATGTGAGACCTTGGTGATTAATAAATACATCAAATAATTTTGTAGGTATAGTCAATGTTTCCCTTTTAAATTAATTTAAAGTACCAATTTCCACATTTTATTGGTAAAGACAAGTAGATAAAAGCCAT